>WNWK01014124.1:0-52648 GCA_009830355.1 Cherax destructor | reverse complement strand
GGGGAGGGTGTGTAAAGGTAGAAAGTTGAAAGTAAACATAGATAAGAGTAAGGTGATGAGGGTATCAAACGATTCAGATATGAAAAAAAGGATTTCACATTGGAGAGGGATTATGGAAGAAGTGAATGTTTTCAGATATTTGGGAGTTGACTTGTCAGCGGATGGGTTTATGAAGGATGAGGTTAACCATAGAATTGATGAAGGAAAAAGGTGAGTGGTGCGTTGAGGTATCTGTGGAGACAAAAAACGTTATCCATGGAGGCAAAGAAGGAATGTCAAAGTATAGTGGTACCAATACTCATATATGGGTGTGAAGCATGGACTGCAAATGCTGCAGCGAGGAGACGGCTGGAGGCAGTGGAGATGTCCTGCCTAAGGGCAATGTGTGGTGTAAATATTATGCAGAAAATTCGGAGTGTGGAAATTAGGAGGAGGTGTGGAGTTACTAAAAGTATTTGTCAGAGGGCTGAAGAGGGGTTGTTGAGGTAGTTTGGTTATTTAGAGAGAACGGATCAAAGTAGAATGACTTGGAGCGTATAAATCTGTAGGGAAGGAAGGCGGGGTAGGAGTCGTCCTCGAAGAGGTTGGAGGGATGAGGTAAAGGAGGTTTTGTGGGCCAATTGCTTGGACTTCCAGCAAGCATGTGTTCGCGTGTTTGATGGGAGTGAATGGAGACGAATGGTTTTTGGGACCTGACGAGCTGTTGGAGTGTGAGCAGGGTAATATTTTGTGAAGGGATTCAGGGAAGCCAGTTAATTGATTTAGTTGGACTTGAGTCCTGGAAATGGGAAGTACAATGCCTGCACTTTAAAGGAGGGGTCTGGGATAGTGACAGTTGGGAGGACTTATTCTCAGCTGTCGTATCTGGCGAGGCGCTCAGATACGACAGTGATTATGTATGAGTGAGGTGAAAGTGTTGAATGTTGATGAAAGTATTTTCTTTTTTGGGATTTTCTTTCTTTTTTGGTCACCCTGCCTCGGTGGGAGACAGCCGACTTGTTTAAAAAAACAATAATATACATATATATATTATTTATTTATTTATTTATTTATTTTTAACACACACTCAGTCACTATGTACTTTGCTCTGACACTAGAAACGAATGTTACATTTATAAACATTTTAGATATACATATATGCTAGTGAACCCAAAATATTAAGTGTGTGCTGCCCCAGACCACTGTACTACAAGATTCCTGTATAAGTTTAATTGAATGAAGGTTTTACTCTTCACTGGTGAACTCTAGTGTGTGTAGCAGTGGCGGCTCATCCATAGGAGCTGCAGAGCTGCAATCCCCAAGATTCTCACTGCCAGCGTATGACTTCATCAACCTTACGCTAAAATAATTTGCAACTGACAAATATATTACAGGAAAAATCTCTTGTATGTATGTATGTTGTTTTCAGTGTATTTATAAGCGATTTTTTTTAAACGAGATAAAAAAATTTTTAAAAATAGAAGTTAGATGCGGTACGATAGTATAGGTATTACTGGCGTTACATCTGGGAGCGAGGAGCTGCATTTAATGCAGCACACACCCATTGCAATCGGTCTGTTCTATGAGGCTTGCAGTCACGCAGTCTCCGCATTCTATTTTTGACAAGCCGCCACTGGTGTGTAGTAAAATAGGAATAATTTCACCCCGCCCCCCCACTTCATGCTGTCAGTTTTTAACCTTTAAGAGCAGCGCTATGACCCTGGTGGGTTTAGCGCTTAGTTTTGATTATAAAAATAATCTTAAGAGAGCCTTGATGTTGGTGAGGAGCTCTTGGTCCAAGGAACTGAACCTGTTGTCCCTTGAATCGAACCTGATTGCCTCCTACGGTGTCCTGTAACTTGGTTGGTAGCGCACTCGATTCACACATTGAGTGTCTGTGGCTGGATTCCCAGTACGAGTGGAAACAGTAGGATGTGTTTTCTTAAGGCACCTGTTGTCCCTGTTCACCTAGCAGTAAGTAGGTACCTGGTTGTTAGTCGACTGGTGTGGGTCGCATCCTGGGGACAAAACTGAACTTAAGTTGTCCGATATTGCATAACCAGAGACTTTCTATATAGTATGTCATTGATGTCAGCTAGGTCTGCATCAGTTGTATCATGTAGAAATAAAGATTATCATTATTCCACACACGCTGCATGACCCCTTTGGATTTAGCGTTTCCCCATAAAGCAACTTTATGAACAAGCCATTCACAATTGTAGGACAGATCAGCGAGGGGTGGAATAGCTATATATTACTCAGATCAACTTGAATGTATCAATAACTCTTGCATAAGGGATTAGTATGGAGAATATATTATAGCTAAATTTAAATCAAAAGACCTGCAAAAACCCCTCACAGTGATAAACATCTACAGATTACCACAGTCAAACATTCACCATTTTAGTGAAAAACTAGGTAACCTAATAACTGATGCACACATGAACAAAGACTATTTGCTGCTCACAGGAGACTTCAATATAAATCTCCTACATGACCAGGACCCACAAGTAACAGAATTCACAAACACTATGAGCAACTGCTTGTTACTACCAACAATATCAAAACCTACAAGAATCTCCGAGACTAGTACCTCATTACTAGACCACATCTGGACTAATACTATAGCCCCTCTAAAATCAGGCATCATCACAGACAACACCACAGACCACTATCCGACCTTTCTCATAACTAATCTTGGTAAATTGCCCCTAGATATTACAAAAGTTACCTTCAGACTACATAATGAGTCAGCTGTAAATAACTTTATAACAGCTATGATTAACATTGACTGGCATAATGAGTTAGAAACATATACAGATACTAATGAATGCATCAAGAATTTCCTTAACAAAACCCACCACCTCTATAACAAACATTGCCCTAAAAAAACTAAACAGATCACAGCTAAGAGACTTAACAATCCCTGGCTAACACCCAGCATCCTTAAATCCATTAACAAAAGGCACCAATATGAAAAACAATACAGAAGGGGTCTAATAACCAGAGAACAATCCAAACGCTACTCATCAATCCTTACCAGCCTGATAAGGAGATCAAAAAAATTGTATTATGAGAACAGACTCCAATTCAATTCTAGGAAATAATAAGATAGCGAAAAACAACACCATCAAATTATCAAGAGCAGATGAACCCCTACTCTCACCTACTGAGACAGCAAACAGACTTAATGTTTTCTTCTCCACCATAGGAAAGAATCTAGCGAGTAAAATCCCAAGCTCAAACACCCGTCCAACAGACTACCTCACAAACACCTACCCTAATACGCTATTCCTAGCTCCTACCAACCCAATTGAAGTCTCGCTCATAATCAACACCCTTAAAAACAAGGCAGGAGACATAAACAGCTTACCAACTTTTATGTACAAAAAAGCTTCACAGGTACTGTCACCAATTATAGCAACACTATTCAATAAATCCATTGAAGCCTCTACCTTTCCATCAATTCTCAAAATAGCTAGGGTCACCCCGATCCACAAAGGAGGTGATCAAACAGACCTGAATAATTATAAACCAATTTCTAATTTACCATTGCTTTCTAAAATCTTCGAAAAACTAATTCATAGACAAATCTATTCCTACCTCGTCTCACACAATGTACTCAACCCCTGTCAATTTGGATTCAGGACAAACAAGAGCACAAACGATGCTATTACGCACATGTTGGAGTTAATATATACAGCACTTGAGAAAAAAGAAGTCCCACTGGGAATCTTCATTGATCTACGTAAAGCTTTTGATACAGTCGACCATGATTTACTGCTCACAAAATTAGCACACTATGGTATAAGGGGGCACCCACTCAACTACCTAAAGTCATACCTCACCAACAGAAGCCAATATGTGTACACAAATGGAGCGAACTCTTCCACACAACAAATTACAGTCGGAGTCCCTCAAGGAAGTGCCCTGGGGCCACTCCTATTCCTCATTTACATAAATGACCTACCGAATGCATCACAACTACTCAAACCCATTTTATTTGCAGATGACACAACATATGTCTTCTCTCACCCAAATCCAGTTATACTGGCCAACACTGTTAATGCCGAATTACAGAAAATATCAACATGGATGACGACTAACAAGCTTACTCTCAATACTGACAAGACCTACTTCATACAGTTTGGAAGCAAAGCCACAAATGTTCCACTTAACATAACACTCAATGGTACACCCATCACAAGACTCACAGAGGGAAAATTCTAGGAATCCACCTTGACAGTAGCCTTAAATTCCAAACACATATACAACAAATTTCCAAGAAAATCTCGAAGACAGTAGGCATATTATCAAAGATACGCTATTATGTACCTCAATCAGCTCTCCTTGCACTATATCATTCACTTATCTACCCGTATCTCACCTATGGAATCTGTGCATGGGGATCAACAACGTTAAATCACCTTAGACCACTTTTAACACAACAAAAGGCCGCAGTCAGAATGATAACAAATTCCCACTCTAGACAGCATACTCCACCAATATTCAAAAGTCTCAAACTACTCACCGTAAAGAACATTCATACTTACTCTTGTGCCTACTACATATATAAAACTTTACACTCTAATATAAACCCTCTGCTCAAAACTCTCCTCACCAACTTTAATAGGACCCATGACCACAACACAAGACACAGATCACTTTTTTATATACCCCGTGTTCATATCAACCTATGTAAAAATTCTATGCACATAAAGGGCCCCAGAATCTGGAATTCATTACCAGTAAATACTATTAAGATAATCTTGTCTGAAAATCAATTTAAGACTCAACTAAAAAACCACCTACTCACCCAAAACTAAATGATCATACTATAAACTACTTTGTAAAATGCTCATTGTTACTTTCCTATACGATAATCTCAATTTTTAATAATATGTTACTATTATGTTACCCCCTACTCATATTATAAGTTAATGTCAAAAATGCTCAATGTTATTTTCCTTAAGATAATCTCAATTCCATATTATCATTCAAGAATCTTAACACCTGTACAATCTAATATCTAATATCATTATATAATAATTTAAACAGTAAAATTTCATCATATTGTAATTTTGAAAATAATTTTTAACTAGAATAAACTCAATAAATTTCTCTAATTTTAAGTACATAGTTTTTAAGGACTAGAATAAGCTGCCCCTAATGCCTTGGCATGTCAGTGGCTCTCCTTGCACTCAATTTACATTGTAACTACCGATACCCATGTAATCTGCAATGAAATCAAATTTGTTTGTTTGTTTGTTTGTTTTGTTTGAGTTTTATATAAAGTATTGTGATTGTCATATCTGTTTAAAGCCCTCTTTATTATAAATCTTTAAATATCTTATACAGAAAAACGAGATACAGCATATAACTTCTCTCCTTTAACATACTATAATAAATTTACATTCTTTTAAAACATTACTGGCATAAATTATTTCTGTAGAACAATAATTTATCTAACAATACTTTTAACAAATACCAACAGATTTAAAAGAAAGCTTAATTTCTTTCAAAAGTTGTAAACACATTAAATATTTCAGCATCAAACAATTTATATACCTAAAGTCAGGGCTCTATATTCGAAGACTGTCTTAAGCTGCTGTTACAGCACTTATAGTATGTATGTTGACATGCTTATAGTAACAAAGCCTCCAAGTTTCAAAATATAAGAAACTTTGCATATCATCGCCCTCTTATATTCCTAAAAGATAAAATTATCGTATGTGGCTAGCGAACCTTCCTGTGTCTATGTGGACCAAGATAATGATGATAGAGCAGTGTGAGCGAGGCTCCTGCTAACTAGAGAGACAGGTCCATATAAACATCACAGCCTGGCTGATCAGGCATTTTCTGCAGGAACTGGTCCAGTTTCCTCACAGGAATATTATTTGATGGGGGTAAGTAGTGTACACTGATCTATGGGAAGAGTGACTGTGAGGGTATAGGTTGAGGGGTCCCAGGTGGCCACGCCCTCACGTTGAAGAACTGGGCGAGGAAGAGGTATGTGGAGGAAGTGGGAAGGAGAGGCCAGGCGGAGGATGGTAGAGGTGACTTCAAGAGTGATCTGCGTCAGTAGTGTCCCCGGCAGTAGTACGCTCACCACCACGTCCTCGTCTCCAGCTACACTCACCTGCAACACAACATAATTTAACTTGGTGCTGCTGACCCGTCAAGTGCTGTGCCTTCAACCTGGTGAAGGACTCTTTATCCAAGGAATAACAGCTACCTTCGTATTTATCACTTTTCCATTAATACAAAAATAATACTGTTGCTGATGCTACTCCACATGGGCATGTTTGTGGAGCAACTTGCAATGTGAACAGACTGACTGATGTTGTAGTGGCCAGGCTTAGGCTTGGCTACAGGTACTTCTGACAGTTTGGGAGACAGATGATGATCAAACTAAATGCAAATTATGTGATCAGGCATATGGTCACTGTCGTGAACACTATGTGCTTAATTGTGCACTTATTGAGGAATATAGAGATAGACAATATAATAACCTATGTGACATGTCAAGATATCTTATTCATGAAATAAGATACCTGCTTGTAACAGATAATTGAAATGTAGATATAAACCCAAATGTACAATTGTTAACCCCTTTGGGGCCTAGTGCCTAGGCCTTTTGTGTATCCATATGCTCTTGCGCTACCGTCCACAGGATGGATATGGGGTGCACAATAAACTAGCCACTTCGGTGGCAAAATCTAAAAAATCTAATCCACGTAGCAATTGATATTAGTGGTCTTCTTCCAAGGAATTTAACTTGTTTTCCCCGTTTTTGTATCAAGTCCAAGTGACTTCCATTCTCCAGGCGTTGTATGACTCCTATGGGCTTAGTGGTTCCTCCTAAATATAATAACAATTCACCTAGAAGTAGGTACATAGTGGATACTTGTGGGTTGCAAATCCTGGAAGGAAAGCTCAAATATAAATACATTTATATAATGCCGTGATTACCGCATAAAGAAATAAACTATTATTGTCTGCATAAATAACTCACTATGATTATAACCAGATATAAATATGTAAATAGCTCATTATCACTGTAACTTATGTGCCTCTGTAATAATTTGACTACTACCCACACCATGGGTATAGGGTGCATAATAAATATATTAAGCTAACATATATCATATACACAGAACTATGTACATACCGGGAGGAAGACATGGCTGGCAGACACTCTGTGCCTGAATGTGACCTGGTACTCTGGTGGGGGTCGACGGTCACTGGCTTCATCACTCTGACCTGATCTCACCTCTTCCACCTCCCAAATGTCACCTGAAAAATTACATTAAATAAAACTAATCTAGAGCTTATTACACGCTTTAGATAACTTCAAATAATACACAGATACCTATTTACTGCTAAGTTACCAGGGGCAGTGAGTGTAAAGTCTTACCCATAAGTTTCAGTCACCCTGGAAATTGAATCCAAGACCTTTCGGTTGTTAGCAGAAAGCTCTAGCACTAAACAATAGGTCTGGAACATCATATCTCCAAGAACAGGCTTATGTTTTATGTAACGGGGGTCCCGTAGCAGTTCCTGACCAGCCAGGCTGTGGCTCATACGTCAGTTTACGTGCGGCCAGCATTAACAGCCTGGTTGATCAGGCCCTGATCCACCACGAAGCTTGGTCACGGATGGGGCCACGGGGGCATTGACCCCCGAAACCCCCTCCAGATATAACTTAGTTGGTAGTGCACACTGAGGTCCTTGGTTCGATCCCCGGTACGGGTGGAAACATTTGGGCGTGTTTCCTTAAGACATCTGCTGTCCCTGTTCACCTAGCAGTAGATAGGTACCTGGGTGTTAGCCGACTGGTGTGGGTCGCATCCTGAAGACAAAATTAACCTAATTTGCCCGAAATGCTCTGCATAACAAGGGGCTTTCTATATAGGTCATTGATCTCAGGAAGGTCTGTATAAGTTGTTTCATGTACTCGTAGTAATAAAGACTGTTATTATTATTATTATTCATTGACCCCTTCCTCTCCAAACGCTTCACCAATGTCCCCGTCTTTTACACATAATTTGTGGGATATGTCATTGAAAATGGTAATCACCATGTACACCTAACCAGGTTTACTGGAAGGTAACCCTTGAATGTGTCGTAGCTACTGAAGCCGGAGTCAAATACTTGATAAGAACTTCACCTGGTATAAACCTCGGTAATTCGGTCCCAGGACCGAAACAATTTATGATATAAATGTCCGAGTGTTTGGTTACGTGTATTTTTTGAACCAATATCTTCATCGTACTACTTATCATTAGAATTATTATTCTTGTAATAATACACAATTACAATTTACCATTCCATAACCTATGTCTAGGAGGAGGAGGTGTTGATTCACCGGGAATTCTCCCGGCCCGGGTCTTTACCAGAAGGCGACCCGGCTCCGGCTCCCTGGCGTGGGAGTGTCAGAGACCTATGTCTCCCATGGGAGGGGATACCCCTCATCGGCGGGACCAACTGGCCCTAGGCCTAGCCACATTCTCCACCAGCACGAGGCATGGAGGTAGATAGATGCTAGGCCTCTCTGGTCTGCCACCTTCCCTGACGGGAAGGGCAGGCTTACGAGCTGCAGATGGTAGCAAGCTCCAGCCTTGGCACCTACCCTGCCCTAGAAGGGCTGGGCATGGTGATCGACCCTATGTCTAGTTTTCAGTAGTCTATAAGCATTAGGATTATTCTGCTTTCTTTGTGCTTAACAATATTACATGTAAACTACAGTTTGTATACTACATAAAGACGTAAAAAATTTGAATTTTTAATGTTTTTTTTAATTTATTATTATTATTATTATTATTATTATTATTATTACTATTATTATTATTATTATTATTATTATTATTATTAATGGAGGAGCACTAAGCCCACAAGGGTAATACAGGGTCTGGGGGGTAAACGGGAAGGCATTCAAGTTGGATCTATGGAAGGGGAGAGCAGGTTCAGTTTTTTTGGATCAAGAGCCTTTCATGTGAACAGCATCAGACCAGAGTGACAGATTTTATTATGTCCAAGAACCCAAATTATTATGAGGAGAAAACTACCTTCTGTGATGAAGATATACTCTGAGGGGTGTATATCTTTCTGTGTATATACACCGAAAGGTATAGATACCTGTATATACACGGTGTATATCTGTATATACGCATCCTTCTAGGGAGGTGCCTTGATGCCGGTGAGAGGCTCTTGATCCCAGGAACTAAACTTATCATTTCCTTCCTTGGATCGAACCGGTATGCCTCTCATTCCCCATGTGATATTTGATCCCTGAGGGTTTAGTTTTCTTTGGTTAAAATAAACATAAATACACCGAAAGGTGTTTACCTCTCTGTGTATACATACCGATTGTTTATTTTAATTCATATTTTGAAGATAAAAGTAGTATTGATGTTATTGCAGTGCCTTAATTAACAGGGTATATACAGTGAAATATACTGTATATACCGACCATTTACTTTTGTTTTAGGCATTACAGTTAGTGTGACCCTCGTCTAGCATGTAAACATAAACCTAACTAATTCGCATGAGATTATATTTTAGGTGAAAATTACCGAGACTGACCTAATAGATCAGTGTTGTCCTTAGCTGGTGACTTGGTGACCTTAGATGATGACCTGGTAATCGGTGCCCCGCTGCTGATGTAGCTACCAGCCAGGTCACCTGGGGTTAATTCTGCCCATACACAGGTAACCTTTTATTACCAACCGTCTTACAAGTATGTGTGATATTTATTAATGGTCCAAATTGGACCAAAATGTTATCATAAGTTATTTATGCATTTCTTTCAAGTTATAAAATGCCAGTAGGTAGGTTCATGTTGCTTTCTCTTTAAACATTCTTTTGTGATATTTAGCGCAAAATGGTAATGGGAATCAGATAAAATATTTGTTTATTGTATATGAAGTGACTGGTAAATAGGTTGAAGCAGCTTACCAGACAAGGTCGAGGCTGTCGCCTCCTCCTCCTCGTCAGCATTGACGTCCCCTTCTGACCTGAGGAGAGAGGCGAGTGCCCGCACGTCCACACCCCATCCATCACTCATTACTCTCAAACGACTACGATTTTCTCCCTAACACTTCCTCTCGCTCAAGCACCACCTCACACTCAGACAATGTCACGCCCTCAACACTGACTCACACATCCATGACCTAATACACCAATTTTCACGCTCTGCCTTCCTCAGGTGCAGTGGCTCCTTTCTTCTTCTCGAACGTCAAAACGAGTATTAGCAGTTCCACGTCCTAACCAGCTACGTTAACCTTGACAAGGATGAAAAAAAAACTGTTATTAACACTTTAAACCTTTAACGTTGATTAATTTAATAAGAAAAATTACACCTTATAAGTACGGGCTACAAACTGTAATGCAGTTACCTAGCTTTAATATCAATATGCTCCATAACCTGTATCAATATAGAGTTAGAATTATTATTAGTCTGCCCGAAATGCCTAGTCATGCTAGGCATGATAATGGCCTTCTTTGTAATTAGTATTTTATAATATGTAAACCACACATTGTAACCAATATTTTATAATATGTAAACCCCACATTGTAATCTTTACAGAGAAATAAACATTTGAATTTGAATTACTAAAATAGTATAAAATGTAATTGTTAGATTCCGTGTGATAACTGGAGTATTTCTCTTGTGAGCAGCTTTTAACTTTCACTGTCAAGTCTTACTCAAAAGATTTAACATTGTATTAGACTTTGTAGCCTCTAGTGTCATGATTTTATTCAGGAAAACGTTGGAGTATTATATACTTTTCTGAACCATAAAGAAATTAAGATATGCTAAAAAAAAAAATTAACAGGACCTTTAGCATATTTCAGAGACACACCTTGTGAATGTTTATACAATTCTCTTTAGTCGTGTAAGAGATATTTTCTATCCAAAACCTACAACTAATGGTAAATATTGAGCTGAATTTAAAATAATGTATTTATTATGTTTTACAATTCTATTGTCTTCTAGGTGTGCTTTTATAGTAAAATAACTTTTGTTAGCTTTATTACGATCACAAATTATTTCCATGATATATATGGGGAAGCAAACCACCCTAAGTTAGTTACATAGTTTAATATCTTTATTATCCACCCCATACCCATGGTGTGAGTGGTAGTTAAAATATTACAGATGCACATCATGGGTCCAGGGACTGGGCTCCAAAGTTTTGATAACTAAACAAGTTACAGTAGTAATGAACTACTTGCATGTTTATATCTGGTTACTACAGTCGAAATTAATTATTTATGCACACATGAATTCTTTCACAAAGATATTACAGTGCAGCATACATGTGGTTTTGAATTAGTTACATTGTCTTGTATTTGAACAAGGTATTAATAAATATAAACAAGTTTAAGTGGTTATGAGTTATTTACAATAAGTAAAATCAGGGTATTTTTCCAGCATGGTTGGTAACATACTACTGTGGATAAAACTGACATTTCTTGAACACCTGTGAGTAAGTTGTCTTTGAATTTAATCTTATCTCATTCCAGCACACAGTGACGCAAGGTCTGATAATAATCCATCCGGATTATTATCAGTATGTATGCATCAGCCTGGTGATGCATACATACATACACAAGTGTACACATAAATACATATGTGTATACCTATGGGACAAAAACTTGGGGTGTAAGCAGGTGTGACAACCAACGTGCTCCAGTGGATCAAAGGAAAGGAGGCAAAAAGTGACTGACCTGGAAGAGACGTCATAATGGGAAAGTGTAACAAACGGGGTGCCGCAAGGGTCGATGTTACAATGAGTAGTGTTTCTGGCTTATTTGAGTGATATTCCAGATGAAATGGAGGCAGATGTATCCCTGTTTGATGATGATATAAAACTAATAAGCAGTATAAAAACAGACAAGGACTGTGAATGGCTGCAAATAGATCTGGACAAATTTCATGATTAGTATACATGGAGGGTGTTCCGGGGGTCAACGCCCCTGCTGCCTAATCAATGGTCAGATAAGTAGTTGCTTGAATTCAATCCTAGTAAATGCAAGGTCGTGAAAATCGGGACAGGAGACCCCGCATATAGTCTCGGGAGACAGAGGCTGCAGACCTCACTGAAAGAGAAAGACCAAGGGTAAGCATAATGCCTAGCATTTCGCCAGAGGCTCAAATCAACCGAATAACCTTTGCCTGGCAAATCTAAGAGTGACCTTAAGGAATCTCAGCAAAGGTCATTCCGGGCACTTTATACACCCTTTGTCAGGCTCATCTTGGAGTACACAGGACCAGTATGGAACCCACACCTGAGGAACCATGTTAAGAATCTAGAAAAAGTGCTGAAGTACGTGACGAGGCTTGTGCCTGAGTTAAGCGGCATGATCTATGAAGAGAGGTTAATGGGATTGAATCTAACGACATTGGAGGACGGAAGAATCAGGGAGACATGATAACATACAAAATAATCAGGGAAATGGTAGCATAGACAGGGACAGGCTGTTTGAAAAGCGAGAAACTGGAACTCAGGGATACATCTGGAAATTAAAGAATCAGATGAGCCACGGGGATGTCAGGAAGTATTTCTTCAGTCCGAATGTTGAATGATCTCGGTGAGGAAGTGGTGGAGGCAGACTCCACACAAAGTCTTAAGAGACGGTACGATGGGGTCCACGAGGCTAGGAGGGAATGAATCTGACAAGTAGCAAGTTAATAGGTTAGTTAAGAGGTGGGCTAAGAGATGGGACTCGACCCCCGCACATATAGGTGAGTACATTTATAAATTCATAAAGACATGCGTATATCCACATTCGTACACACACACACACACACATACACAGGACAGGACATGGTTCGTCACCAACAAGGGATGTACCAAGTGCTAGAGGGCATACACACAACTGAGGAGGAAGTGAAGCAGTTACTCAGTGACCTCGATACCTCAAAGGCGATGGGTCCGGACAATATCTCCCCGTGGGTTCTTCGGGAAGGAGCTGAGGTACTGAGTGTGCCACTTACCACAATATTCAACACATCCCTTGAAACTGGGCAGCTACCTGAGGTATGGAAGAAGGCCAACGTAGTCCCCATTTTTAAAAAAGGAGACAGAAAAGAGGCACTAAACTATAGACCGGTGTCACTTACATGTATAGTGTGCAAAGTCCTGGAGAAAATCATCAGGAAAAGAATGGTGGAACACCTTGAGCGGAACAGGATAATAAACACCAGACAGCATGGATTCCGGGAAGGCAAATCCTGTGTAACAAACCTCCTAGAGTTCTATGATAAAGTAACAGAGGTAAGGCAGGAGAGAGAAGGGTGGGTTGATTGCATTTTCCTGGACTGCAGGAAGGCCTTCGACACAGTTCCTCACATGAGATTAGTAAAGAAGTTGGAAGAACAAGCAGGTATAACAGGAAGGGCACTGGAATGGATCAGGGAATACCTCAAAGGGAGGCAACAACGGGTCATGGTGCGTGGTGAGGTATCACAGTGGGCGCCTGTGACGAGCGGTGTACCGCAGGGGTCAGTCCTAGGACCAGTGTTATTCCTGGTATATGTAAATGACATGACGGACGGGATAGACTGAGAAGTGTCTCTATTCGCGGATGATGTGAAAATAATGAGGAGAATCACATCGGAAGAGGACCAGGCAGGGCTGCAAACAGACCTGGACAAGCTCGACATCTGGTCTAGCAGTTGGCTTCTCGAATTCAATCCCTCCAAATGCAAAGTCATGAGGATCGGAGAAGGGAAAAGAAGACCGCTGACAGAGTACAAGCTAGGCGGACAAAGGCTACAAACCTCGGCAAAGGAGAAAGACCTTGGAGTGAGTATAACGCCTAGCACGTCTCCGGAGGCACACATCAACCAGATAACTGCGGCAGCATATGGGCGTCTGGCAAACCTTAGATTAGCGTTCCGTTACCTTAACAAGGAATCGTTCAAGACACTGTATACCGTGTACGTCAGGCCCATACTAGAATATGCAGCACCAGTCTGGAACCCACACCTGGTCAAGCACGTAAGAAACTAGAGAAAGTGCAAAGGTTTGCGACAAGGTTAGTTCCACAACTCAGGGTCTGTCTTATGAAGAAAGGTTGAGGAAATAGGACTAACAACACTGGAGGAAAGAAGAGTCAGAGGAGACATGATAACGACATACAAAATACTGCGGGGAATTGACAAGGTAGATAGTGACAGGTTGTTTCAGAGAGGGAACACAGAAACAAGGGGACACAACTGGAAGCTGAAGACTCAGATGAGTCAAAGGGATGTCAGGAAACATTTCTTCAGCCACAGAGTAGTCAGGAAGTGGAATGGACTAGAGAAAGATATAGTGGAGGCAGGAACCATACATAGTTTTAAGACAAGATATGATAAAGCTCATGGAGCAGGGAGAGCAGAGACCCAGTAGCAGACAGCGAAGAGGCGGGGCCAGGAGCTGAGTCTCGACCCTGCAACCACAATTAGGTGAGTACAATTAGGTGAGTACCCCAAAAAACACACACACACACACACACACACACACACACACACACACATATATATATATATATATATATATATATATATATATATATATATATATATATATATATATATATATATGATGATGATAATGATAATACCTGGAGTATACCTGGAGAGAGTTCCAGGGGTCAACGCCCCTGCGGCCCGGTCTGTGACCAGGCCTCATGTTGGATCAGAGCCTGATCAACCAGGCTGTTACTGCTGGCCGCACGCAGTCCAACGTACGAACCACAGCCTGGCTGGTCAGGTACCGACTTTAGGTACCTGTCCAGTGCCTGCTTGAAGACAGCCAGGGGTTTGTTGGTAATCCCCCTGATGTATGCTGGGAGGCAGTTGAACAGTCTTGTGTCCCTGACACTTATTATGTTGTCTCTCAACGTGCTAGTGGCACCCCTGCTTTTCATTGGGGGGATGTTACATCGCCTGCCGAGTCTTTTGCTTTCGTAGGGAGTGACTCTCGTGTGCAAGTTTGGTACTAATCCCTCGAGACTTTTCCACGTGTATATAATAATGTATCTCTCCCGCCTGCGTTCTAGGGAGTACAGGTTTAGGAACTTCAAGCGTTCCCAGTAATTGAGGTGGTTTATCGCAATTATGCGTGCCGTGAAGGTTCTCTGCACATTTCATTGCAAGTTTGCATCGAGATTTTGTAATTACAATCATGAACTGAAGTGCAAGGAGAGCCACTAACATGCCAGAGAAATTGATTGAGTTTGTTTTAGTTAAAACATTAGATTGTAACAGTTAATAAATTTGTTCAAATTACAATATGAGGATATTACATTGTAACAAGTGTTTTGTAGGATGGTTATATAACAGTAAAAATTGAAATTAAATAATAGGAAAATAACAGTGAGCATTGTTGAAAGTAATTTACAGTATGAGTATTTAGTTTAGGGTGAGTAGGTGGTTTTTGAGAAGAGTCTTAAATTGATGTTCAGACCAGGTTATTTTAGTATTTACTGGTAATGAATTGCAGATTCTGGGGCTCTTTGTGTGCATAGAATTTTTACATAGGGTTATATGGACACGGGGTATATGTGTTATGGTCATGGGTCCTATTAAAGTTGGTGAGGAGAATTTTGAGCTGAGGGTTTATATTAGAGTGTAGAGTTCTATGTATGTAGTATGCACAAGAATAAGTGTGAATGTTCTTTACGGTGAGTAGTTTTAGGCTTTTGAATATTGGTGGAGTATGCTGTCTAGAGTGGGAATTTGTTATCATTCTGACTGCAGCCTTTTGCTGGGTTATGAGTGGTCTAAGGTGATTTAGTGTTGTTGATCCCCATGCACAAATTCCATAGGTGAGATAAGGGTAGATGAGTGAGTGATATAGTGCAAGGAGAGCTGATTGAGGCACATAGTAGCGTATCTTTGATAGTATGCCTACTGTCTGAGATTTTCTTGGAAATTTGTTGTATGTGTGTTTGGAATTTAAGGCTACTGTCAATGTGGATTCCTAGGAATTTTCCCTCTGTGAGTCTTGTGATGGGTGAACCATTGAACGTTATGTTAAGTGGAACATTTGTGGCTTTGTTTCCAAACTGAATGAAGTAGGTCTTGTCAGTTAGTTTAGTTAGTTTGATATCTTTATTATGCACCCCATACCCATCCTGTGGGCGGTAGTCAAAAGATTACAGAGGTACATAATGGGTCCAGGGACTGGACCCCAAAGTTATGATAGCTGAGCAAGTTACAAAGGTAATGAACTAACAAGCTACAAAGGTAATGAACTCACAAAGGTACTACGACTAATAAGCTTACTCTCAATACTGACAAGAACTCATTACAGGTCTTGTCAGTATTGAGAGTAAGCTTATTAGTCGTCATCCAGGTTGATATTTTCTGTAATTCGGCATATATATATATATATATATATATATATATATATGCACTGGTACATGCATACATACACACCTGAATACACATGCACATGCATACATACACACATGAATACACATGCATACTTACACAAAAATGTATATAAATACATACATATGTGCACATTGCATACACACTTGGGAATGAGTGAAGCATTGGGCATGTTTCCTTATACCTGCTGTCCCTGTTCACCTAGCAGTAAGTAGGTACCTGGGTGTTAGTCAACTGTTGTGGGTCGCATCCTGGGGGACAAGATTAAAGGACCTAGTGGAAATAAGAGAGAGTTCTGGATGTTGCACGGCCATTATTGCGTTATCTTGGCTGGTGGCTAACATTTGCATTAATAATGCCAAACAGAATCTTGTATTCATCTTAATCTTATCCTACAGTGATAGTATAATTAAGACACTTGCAGGTGGATATTTTATTTTTTGTTTGGGTAAAGAGTATTTGTATTGTGTTGCCATAATATTTTTAAATTATTTTATGTTGAAAGACTTATGTATATCTCTAGTATATACAATTATATACAAATTAAATACTGTATATAACAATCTTATCCTACAGTATATCCTTCTTATATTATTAATTCGCTTCATGCTTTAACTGTTTTATTTAATGTGAGCAATGTCATTATTAGGCCATCCTGCTGTTCATAAAAGAAGTAAGAGAAGAAAATACTTACTTATTCATGAACACTTTGCAGAGGCCAGCGCGTCCTGGTTACCATGGCAACCACCTCCATCATTTCCTCAGGGATCATAAATATGTTTATATTTTCATTTTGTAGCGTCATGAATGCGCAAAGGCCTTCTGTCTAATAACTTACGATGCGCAAAATATGACTTTTGATTTATAAGTTTTTCATAACTTTAAGAATTCTTGAATGTCATTGACATTTGCCCGCGCTTTTCTTTAATCTGTAAATGGAGTGTTGCGTCATTATATTTAATCGACTTATTGCAATATAATTTTTTTAAACGTATTTTAACCTCTCTGGTGTATGCATTTGTAATAGGAAGTAACACCGAATTAAGGAGTTTTTACTAATCAGTAGACCATTATAATATTTTTCAGTGAATAACAAGGAAAGTTTGGCGAGGAGAGGGAAGGACTTCTGCACCAGCCTTCGTCGGGTGTGGACGTCTCTCTCTCGCCTGAGTATCAGTGACAAATTTCCCCCGTTCTCTCTAGGGCGCTTGTCCTCATCTATTTTGCCCGCCGGGCACTCTACAGGAGGGGCACCTGTTCATCGGCTTACTTTTAGCCAGCTCCATTTTTTCCACTCTGCGGATAATTATTTAACGGTCTTTGGTGAGAATCCGGTTAGTGTACTCAGGTGGGGGTGTGGGGGTTCCGCTTTGCTGGGACTTGGCAAGGGGGTCCACCGGACCTAATCGGAAACTTTCAAGTTTTATCTATTTACAAAGGAACTTTTGTTCCTTTTCTTTCATGGCCCAGCCTTGGGCAACAAATGTTCCTCGTACCATCGAGTAGTCTGGCTCGATACAGCGTAAGCTGTCAGTGGCCCTGATAACCCCAACCAAGACGACGTGAGGGAAGTCGAGGATCTGCAACACAACACAACACTCCCGGCACTATGGCCGACGCTGCTGAGAAGCTCTCAAAAAAGTAAGATTTATGACATAACTCTGTTAAAATTATTTTTAATATATTTATATCGAACATTTCCAAAGACATGTGTGTAGGATTCGCTGAAATACTTTACTTGTTGTCCTTGTTTAAGGTAAAACAGGCGAGGGCTGTTCATGCGGCAGCGTGGGAGACAAGATGTTTTGCCATACGTATTATATTTACTGTATTAACATCTCAGTAAGTCATACCTCGATTATCTGTGAAGGTTAGTGGTAATTTGGTTGTAGGTGGAAGACGGTGGTACATAAGAATAGAGGAAGGTTATAACCAAAGGACCTACCTAGTGTCTACCTGGAATGTCTTCACAGGTTCATCGCTCCCGAGGCCTGGTCCCAGGCCAGGCCTCCTGGTCCCAGGCCAGGCCTCCTGGTCCCAGGCCAGGCCTCCTGGTCCCAGGCCAGGCCTCCTGGTCCCAGGCCAGGCTCCTGGTCCCAGGCCAGGCCTCCTGGTCCCAGGCCAGGCCTCCTGGTCCCAGGCCAGGCCTCCTGGTCCCAGGCCAGGCCTCCTGGTCCCAGGCCAGGCCTCCTGGTCCCAGGCCAGGCCTCCTGGTCCCAGGCCAGGCCTCCTGGTCCCAGGCCAGGCCTCCTGGTCCCAGGCCAGGCCTCCTGGTCCCAGGCCAGGCCTCCTGGTCCCAGGCCAGGCCTCCTGGTCCCAGGCCAGGCCTCTTGGTCCCAGGCCAGGCCTCCTGGTCCCAGGCCAGGTCTCCTGGTCCCAGGCCAGGCCTCCTGGTCCCAGGCCAGGCCTCCTGGTCCCAGGCCAGGCTCCTGGTCCCAGGCCAGGTCTCCTGGTCCCAGGCCAGGCCTCCTGGTCCCAGGCCAGGCCTCCTGGTCCCAGGCCAGGCCTCCTGGTCCCAGGCCAGGCCTCCTGGTCCCAGCCCAGGCCAGGCCTCCTGGTCCCAAACCAGGCCTCTGGTCCCAGGCCAGGTCTCCTGGTCCCAGGCCAGGTCTCCTGGTCCCAGGCCAGGCCTCCTGGTCCCAGGCCAGGCCTCCTGGTCCCAGGCCAGGTCTCCTGGTCCCAGGCCAGGCCTCCTGGTCCCAGGCCAGGCCTCCAGGTCCCAGGCCAGGCCTCCTGGTCCCAGGCCAGGCCTCATGGTCCCAGGCCAGGCCTCCTGGTCCCAGGCCAGGCCTCCTGGTCCCAGGCCAGGCCTCCTGGTCCCAGCCCGGCCAGGCCTCCTGGTCCCAACCAGGCCTCCTGGTCCCAGGCCAGGCCTCCTGGTCCCAGCCCAGGCCTCCTGGTCCCAGGCCAGGCCTCCTGGTCCCAGCCCAGGCCAGGCCTCCTGGTCCCAGCCCAGGCCAGGCCTCCTGGTCCCAGCCCAGGCCAGGCCTCCTGGTCCCAGCCCAGCCCAGGCCTCCTTGTCCCAGCCCAGGCCAGGCCTCCTGGTCCCAGGCCAGGCCTCCTGGTCCCAGGCCAGGCCTCCTGGTCCCAGCCCAGGCCAGGCCTCCTGGTCCCAGCCCAGGCCTCCTGGTCCCAGGCCAGGCCTCCTGGTCCCAGGCCAGGCCTCCTGGTCCCAGGCCAGGCCTCCTGGTCCCAGGCCAGGCCTCCTGGTCCCAGGCCAGGCCTCCTGGTCCCAGGCCAGGCCTCCTGGTCCCAGGCCAGGCCTCCTGGTCCCAGCCCAGGGGCCTCCTGGTCCCAGCCTCGGTCCCAGGCGCCTCCTGGTCCCAGGCCGGGTCCTCCTGGTCCCAGCCCGGGCCTCCTGGTCCCAGGCCGGGCCTCCTGGTCCCAGGCCGGGCCTCCTGGTCCCAGGCCGGGCCTCCTGGTCCCAGGCCGGGCCTCCTGGTCCCAGGCCGGGCCTCCTGGTCCCAGGCCGGGCCTCCTGGTCCCAGGCCGGGCCTCCTGGTCCCAGGCCGGGCCTCCTGGTCCCAGGCCGGGCCTCCTGGTCCCAGGCCGGCCTCCTGGTCCCAGGCCGGGCCTCCTGGTCCCAGGCCGGGCCTCCTGGTCCCAGGCCGGGCCTCCTGGTCCCAGGCCGGGCCTCCTGGTCCCAGGCCGGGCCTCCTGGTCCCAGGCCGGGCCTCCTGGTCCCAGGCCGGGCCTCCTGGTCCCAGGCCGGCCTCCTGGTCCCAGGCCGGCCTCCTGGTCCCAGGCCGGCCTCCTGGTCCCAGGCCGGCCTCCTGGTCCCAGGCCGGGCCTCCTGGTCCCAGGCCGGCCTCCTGGTCCCAGGCCGGGCCTCCTGGTCCCAGGCCGGGCCTCCTGGTCCCAGGCCGGGCCTCCTGGTCCCAGGCCAGGCAGGCCTCCTGGTCCCAGGCCGGGCCTCCTGGTCCCAGGCCGGGCCTCCTGGTCCCAGGCCGGGCCTCCTGGTCCCAGGCCAGGCTCTTCTCTGATCACGATTCAGGAGTTGTTTTTAAACAGTTGGTGACAGAACCAACTAGAGGAAATAACCTGCTAGACTTGGTTCTTGCCAGCAGGAATCCTACTTAATAATCTTGAGGTTAATGATGAGCTTGGGGAAAGTGATCACAAATCACTCAGTTTTAATATATTATGGAATTACCCTAATAATGGCAATCAAGTCTCTGTCCCTGACTTCCGCCTGGCTGATTTCATAGGACTGAAAAATTATCTGGGTGGGCTGAACTGGAATGACCTGACAGTGGGTCAGGTAGGTGGTGATTGCCAATATGACGTTTTCCAGAGAATAGTTCTAGCTGCTCAGACAACTTATGTTCCTAATAGGGAAATCAGATCAAACAAAAATGATCCTAAATGGATGAACAATAGATTAAAACATCTCATTGGTCAAAAGAGAGGCATATATAGGCGAATCAAAAGAGGAGAGGGGCAATTAAGTAATCAATATATTCAGTTAAAGAGAGAAATAAAAAAGGGAATAAGAAAAGCAAAAAGAGACTATGAGGTTAAAGTTGCAAGAGAATCGAAAACTAACCCAAAAGGATTTTTTCAGATATACAGAAGTAAGATTAGGGACAAGATAGACCCACTCAAAAGTTACTCAGGTCAGCTCACCATCAGTGATAAGGAAATGTGTAGAATTTTTAACACTTACTTCCTCTCAGTTTTTACACAGGAAGATACTAGCGATATTCCAGAAATAATAAATTATGTAGACCAGGACGATAGTAAACTATGCACGATCAGGGTCACAAGTGACATGGTCCTTAGACAAATAGATAAATTAAAACCTAACAAATCCCCAGGCCCTGATGAACTGTATGCAAGGGTTCTAAAGGAATGTAAAGAGGAGCTTAGCAAACCTATGGCTAATCTTTTCAACATATCACTGCAAACTGGCATGGTACCAGATAAGTGGAAAATTGCAAATGTAATACCTATTTTCAAAGCAGGAGACAGCTCCTTAGCTTCGAACTATAGACCAATAAGCCTAACCTCCATAGTGGGAAAATTTATGGAATCAATAATTGCCGAGGCAATTCGCAGCCATCTTGAAAAGCATAAATTAATCAACGAATCTAAGCACGGTTTTACAAAAGGGCGTTCCTGCCTTACAAATTTAATAACTTTTTTCACTAAGGTATTTGAGGAGGTAGATCAAGGTAATGAATATGATATTGTGTATATGGACTTCAGTAAGGCTTTTGATAGAGTCCCACATCAGAGACTATTGAGGAAAATTAAGGCACACGGAATAGGAGAAATTTTTTCCTGGATAGAGGCATGGTTGACAAATAGGCAGCAGAGAGTTTGCATAAATGGGGAGAAATCAGAGTGGGGAAGCGTCACAAGTGGTGTTCCACAGGGGTCAGTATTGGGCCCCTTGTTGTTCACAATGTACATAAACGACATAGATGAGGGAATAAATAGCGTCCAATTCATTCAAATGAGGACATTAGAGCACTCCAGGAAGATTTGAATAGACTGATGCAGTGGTCGGAGAAGTGGCAGATGCAGTTTAATATAGATAAATGCAAAGTTCTAAATATTGGACAGGACAATAACCATGCCACATATAAACTAAATAATGTAGATCTTAATACTACTGATTGCGAAAAGGATTTAGGAGTTCTGGTTAGCAGTAATCTAAAACCAAGACAGCAGTGCATAAGTGTTCGCAATAAAGCTAACAGAATCCTTGGCTTCATATCAAGAAGCATAAATAATAGGAGTCCTCAGGTTGTTCTTCAACTCTATATATCCTTGGTTAGGCCTCATCTAGATTATGCTGCACAGTTTTGGTCACCGTATTACAGAATGGATATAAATGCTCTGGAAAACGTACAAAGGAGGATGACTAAGTTGATTCCATGTATCAGAAATCTTCCCTATGAGGATAGACTTAGGGCCCTGAATCTGCACTCTCTAGAAAGGCATAGAATTAGGGGGGTTATGATTGAGGTGTATAAATGGAAAACAGGAATAAATAAAGGGGATGTAAATAGCGTGCTAAAAATATCTTGTATTGACAGGACTCGCAGTAATGGCTTTAAGTTGGATAAATTCAGATTCAGGAGGGATATAGGAAAGCATTGGTTTGGTAATAAAGTTGTCGATGAGTGGAACAAACTCCCGAGTACAGTTATAGAGGCTAAAACGTTGTGTAGTTTTAAAAATAGGCTAGATAAATATATGAGTGGGTGCGGGTGGGTGTGAGTTGTACCTGACTAGTTTGTGCTACTAGGTCAGATGCCGTGTTCCTTCCTTAAGTGAATGTAACCTGACCTGGCTGGGTCGGGGCATTGGATTAAGCCGGTGGGAGACTTGGACCTGCCTCGCATGGGCCAGTAGGCCTGCTGCAGTGTTCCTTCTTTCTTATGTTCTTATATTACAATTGCCTTCCATTTTGAATTCTTAATCACACAAAAAATAGAATATTTACTTTATTTCTCTTATAAAATATAACCAGGAATGTTTGGTCATGGTTTACAGTGTCACATAATTGAATCAGACCTATTAAAAGTCCATAAAACACTGGGGGTGTGGGGGGGTCTTACCTGTCCTCAGGAATATTGGCAAAAATAAAATATTTCCATTATTTGAGCTCAATTTCAAGCTACTTGTGGTTCCGAGCGTTGGAGACAAATGGTTTTTAAGACTTGATGTGCTGTTGGAGTGTGAGCAAGGTAATATTTATGAAGGGATTCAGGGAAACCGGCAGGAAGGACTTGAGTCCTGGAGATGAGAAGTACAGTGTCTGCACGCTGAAGGAGGGGTGTTAATGTTGCAGTTTTATAACTAGTGTAAGGGCACCTCTGGCAAGACAGTGATGGAGTGAATGATGAAAGTTTTTCTTTTTCGGGCCACCCTTCCTTGATGGGAGACAGCCGATGTGTTAATAATAAAAAATTGTGGTTCCGAGACCAATCAAAATCAAATATATTTCGGTAGTATGTTTTCCGTTTTGTTAAATGATACTAAGAAACTGCCAATAAAACCGTAAAAACCATCTGAGAAAGCACCTCAAAGGGGCTATTTTAAACCATGAACACAGTCACTGTTTTGTCTTTCCCATCATGCACTGTAGAAGGCAGGATTTTTTTATGCTGTGCACACTTACTGCACTAATCCATTCTCTCATATCTAGGCCAAATGCGAGTGAGCTGAGTTCATGATGTGTAACTATGTTAGGGACCCTGGCCTCAGTGATGTAGTTCTATGTAATGGCCACCGAAAGGGTTAATTGAGCTTTAAGAAAAGTAGTAGGTCTGTAGATGGCATGTTTCCTTACACCTGTTGTTCATGTTCACCCATAGGTAAAATAGGTATGTGGGTGTTTGTTAGTCGACTGGTGTGGGTCGCATCCTGGGACAAAATTGACCTAAGTTGCCCGAAATGATCTGCATAATAAGGGGCTTTCTGTATAGTAGTATGTCATTGATGTCAGCTAAGCCTGTATATCTTGTACATGTACTTGTAGAAATAGATATTATTAACCATCCAGAGGTTGAGTACTACCAGCCTGTCAGTGTAAAATAGAAGCTCAAGGGTTTTGAAGCACTAGTAGGATTACTGGTTGTTACGCCCTGTCATAGTTTAATGAAAAAACAAGGTTTTTCTCTTAATATTATATATCTCCTACCTAAAATATTAGTTATGCATGTGTTTAGGTAGGAGACTTAAAGAGGTAAGGGGTGAAGTACTGAGCAGCTCGTTTGTCCCCTCCCCCTTCTATACCGAGCAGAGGTCAAACCTAGGCGCTCTACTCAGGTCAGTTCTCCCACCCCTGCTGTGATGAGCGTACCCTCAGAGGCTCTTCAGTTCTCTCACCCTTGGTATGGTGAGCATACCCTCTGAGGCTCTACGAGACTTCAGTTCTCTCACTTTGGTATGGTGAGCTTACCCTCTGAGGTTCTCCGAAACTGAGTTCTCTCTCACCCCTGGTACGGTGAGCATACCATAGACGACTCTCAGTTCTCTCTCACCTTTGGTACGTTGAGCTTACCCTCTGAGGCTCCGAGATTCTTCAGTTCTCTCACCCTTGGTATGGTGAGCTTACCCTCTGAGGCTCTCAGAGACTCTTCAGTTCTCTCACCTTTGGGATGGTGAGCATATCTTCAGAGGCTCTTATTTCCTCAAGTTCTATCTACAGAATATACTTTGGAACTATGGATCACTAGCGAGTTGTGACTCATATGGAAACAGTGATAGTGACCTTCAGGGTAGAGATTCTCAGCTTAAGTCTAGTGATAAACTCTAACTCGTTATTGACATTGACGTTATTGACATTGTGAAGTGTTGTAATTCAGAGGAAGTGTTTTATATATCCTCTTTACGTATTATAATAAGACTGTACAGACAAATGTAACTTGTGGTGCTTATATGAGAGTGAAAGTAAATGACTATATAGTGTGTACACCATCCTAAGAGTAAGGAGGTTATGAGATTATTTTATTTTACTAAGTGTCCTAAATATCTTAGTATATTATTAAATAAAATCTGGAAAAACCTTTAAAGATCTCATTTCGCCTTGTACTTTGATAATTCCTAGCACCTGCTGTACTGTTTTTACGTTAACCGCTAAACTAATTAGTGGTCTACAGGCCAGGATCGTAACACTGGTTGTCTTTATTTTATGAGCATGCAAGATGGCGTAAATCTTTAAAAAGTTTGCTCACGTTTAATAGAGTATACGGTAGTTATCTTTACTGTCTTGGGTTTTGTAATAGCTTTTATTCCTGTAATATTTTCTTTCCCTGTAACTGTTAACAAAACAAATAGTAATTAATACCAGGTATTCCAGGTAAGCAGTATTAAAAATGAGGGCAAGTTTACTGAGAAGTGCCTGGAGAGCAGTGGCCTCTCTAGAGGCAGCTGGAAGGTTCTCTGCTAGGAGTCAGTTTTTCCCATGCTTGGCAAGCATCTTCCTAAACAACACCACCTTGTCTTATTCTACCAGGTGGGTGAAACACTGAAAGCAGCAAATTCTAGTTAAAGTAACATTGAATTTTAAGTTCATACAGTTTGAAAATCTAGGTGCTGTGTATTGTACATGAAAAGAAGACACTGTATTTGTATACTACTAGGATCTCTGTTTCATCCTCAGTCAGAAGAGACTGAATGATATTAACCCTTTGGGGGTCGGTGCCGTACTAGTACGTTTTACGAGCAGGGGTTGGTGCCGTACTAGTACGCCCAAATTCTAGCGGCCTCAATTTAAGCAGAAAACGTCTGGTAGGCATACATATGAAAGAATGGGTCTGTGTGGTCAGTGTGCGCAGTATAAAAAAAATACTGCAGTACACACTGCATAATGAGAGAAAAAAAACTCTGACCGTTTTTTTCGATTAAAACAGCGACTTTGCAGTCGATTTTCGTATGGTATTTATTGATGTATTCTCGTTTTCTTGGTCTCAATTGATAGAATGGAAGATATATTACAGAAATAGAGATGATTTTGATTGGTATGACAATGACAAGTACCTTGAAATTGAGCTCAAAGTAGCGAAAATGTTCGATTTTTGACGATGTTCAAGAGTAAACAAATCACACCATGCCTCCAATACACATCAACTGGCGAGTCTTATATTCATGCACAAGTTCTCTGATATTATTTATACCATTTTTACAATGATGCAGTTGTATACATAACAGTAAATCTTCTATTTTTTGTGAGAATAAAAATTCAAAATGAAAAGCAAATGTAATGGAACAGGGGCCTGAAGACGTGACTAATGAACAGAGAACATGTTATTTTAGTGCCAGGAATGTCTGTCTTGTTTACTCTGGACCCTATTTTGAAATTGGCATCGTTTGAAATTTGTGTGAAATTGGAAAATTGCCATTTTCTGACCACTATTTTGGGTAGATAAAATTTTTAAATAGGCGGTTTCTTGTACTCAATCGATAGACGAAATGGAGTTCTAGCGAAGTAGCTATAATTTTAGGAGACTGAAACATTGGAATTTGTCGAAAATAGAGCTCAAAGTTGGCGAAATCGCCGATGCGTAAGTGTCATGGCTACCGCTAACTTCGCGAAAGCATAATTCCGTTAGTTTTCGATCAAATTTCATAATTTTGGTGGCGTTATGATCGGAAAAAGATTATCATTTCATAAGAAAAAAATATTTTTTTTTTTTTCAAAAAATTTTCGACCCCAGGAACACTTTCCTGAGAAGGCCTGTCGACTCCCAAAGGGTTAAAGCATCCTATTTTAAAACCAGGTTTTTTAATCATCCATTTTTTAATTTGCTGCTGGAGATGTTTCACTCATCCTCTCTCATAGTGACTGGTGATGAAGAACAAGGAATTACTGTGCTTATTTGTGCACTGAATCTGTAGACTATTTACTGTATACCTAGTTTTTACAGTACAGCATTTTTGAGTCTTCACACTTTATATAGTATACTAGACATAAATATTAAATACTTGTCACCTACCTTCATTGGAAACATCCTCTGTTGTAAAAGAAAATGCAGTTGACCCTTGAACAAAAGGGGTTTGAACTGTGTGGGTTCACTTATACGTGGATTTTTTTCAATAAATATATTAATGTTTTTTTGGAGATTTGCAACCGAAAAAAAATAAGAAAAAGTTAGGTCTGTCATGAATGCATAAAGTATATGTAGATACTAGTCTATTTTATCATTTACTACCATAAAATATACACAAATCTATTTTAAAAAGTTAAAATATATCAAAACTTACAAACACAAACAATTACAGATCATCCATGTTCTATTTGCAGTCAAGAGAAATGTAAACCCATGTAATGACGCATTAATAATCGTATAATAATAATATATATTATTATTACAGATCATACATATTCCATTCACAGTAGAGAGAAATGTACACAATCTTAGAGGTTCAGTATTCATTCATAAATAAATATGAATTTTTTTTCACATTATCTTTTCATTTTTGATGTCTATTGTAGTAATAAGTATAACAGCTACAGTGTTTTGTATCATATAAGGCAATATTGATGTAGGTACTGATAGACAGACGATTCATCTTGTAAACAGATTGCGTAAACAAGTTTTTGTGGAGTCAAAAGTTATACATTGATTTTCGACTGCACAGGGATGTCGGCGCCCCTAACCCCTGTGTTGTTCAAAGTTCAACTGTATATATTAATTAGTAGAGGTTCTGGTACTGAAGTTGATGGTTGTACTGGAGTGTGCATAAATTTTGTAATGGATTTCTGGGCTATTTTACCCTGCAGTACATTATACAGCTGACGATAAGGTATCAGCTGCAATAGACAGTGTTTCAGAGCACTGCTTCTAGATTTGTCAGGGTCCTCCTAATTGACTTAGTTTAACTTTAAGTCAGTCAAGTTAGTCAAGTCAGTCAGTAAGTTAGTAGTTATTCATCACATAAACTCATATATATTTACCTCATTTTTTTTAATTGCACAAACTGACACTTCATTAAGGCCTCAGGCTTATCTCTTGTCTAATATCTCTATTTTCTTTGTTAACTCTTAAGACTTAAATGCTTATACCTTTTCTTGCCACTTTCAGCAACACTGCTTTGCCTACTGGGTGCCATGATTGCTTGGCAGATACAGGATATGACAATTAAAATATCAAAAACACTATTCACAAACACAGCTAGCTCCTAACACAATGGAACTGGACATGTATGAACGAATGCTGGGATGGGGGTGGCGGGAGTGTTGTAGGGTGGTGGGAGTGTCTGGGGTGGACGGGCGCTCCCAATTTTTTCCCCTCCTGTAAACTGAACCATGTTAAGTTAATTTTACAGTGTTATACGTACAAAAATATGCCGCAATTCTTCAATAGTGCTATAACTAAAACGTAACACACAAAATTGTGTTAAACGACGGTCTACTGTACAGTGGTACCCCGAATTTCGCCATAATTCGTTCCAGAAGGCTGTTCGAGTGCCATTACTGAATGAATTTGTTCCCATAAGGAATAATGTAAATTAGATTAGTCCGTTTCAGACCCCCAAAAGTTCACTTACAAAAGCACTTACAATAATACACTTACATAATTGTTCGAGTTGGGAGCTGTTCAAAACTGGGTACCACTGTACGTATATACCTAACGTTATCTAACTTTGTCTCCTAACCTTACTTAATCTAACCTCACAGAGTGCCAGACATTTTTCTTTGCAGGTTTGAATGGAGGAAAAGGTACGCAAATGAAGATTTAATAAAATATTAGATATTGGAAACTTTAATAAATAAAGGGTATCAGAAGTTTATTCTGAAAAATCCACTACACAACTCCACATAATTTAAAAGTCTAGCACCATGCAAACTAGTGCACATGTAAGTGCTATTTTTTCATCTGTTGTCACATATTTCTCCAAAAAAGAAATTTTTCATTTTTAAAATATAAAAATATATTAATACAGTATGTATACAAATTTTCAGTGCAAAAATCTGCAGTGCTCAAGCTGAAAAAAATACAAGGTTCTTGGTGCTTTAGATTGTCTTTTACGGACCTCATAAAGTATTGCTTTTTTGTATTCTATGTGTAAGTATCATAAGTCATGTAATGGTATTGGTATCTGTAATGACCTAAAATTGAGTATGTATCAGTATCGACAAAATTCTGATATCGTCCCATTTCTACCTTATACAACACATAAGATTTCAACCAAGAGTACTAAACTCTGTTCCGCCTATTTTACAGAAATATATTACTCACGTGATCATAAAATATTCTTATTGATTCTTTTTATGTAGTACTTTATATAGAATATATTTTTCATAAAATGCTGAGTGCATATTTTTTCCAGTACAGTAAATGATTCCTTTGCTGTGATTGGCTACCTCCTTTCTCTAAGCCTTATTTTTATCATAATTTTTGTTTGCTTCTACAGTGAGCAAAAAAGAAGATTAAAAGCAGAAAAGAAAGCACAGGAAAAAACAGAAAAGGAATCTGGTAAAGCAGATCAGGTCACTCCATCAGCCAAACCAAAGAAGGTAAGAATGTGAATCTTTTTAATGAGTTCACATGAAAATACAACATACAGTAATTTTTAGCTATTGACTGATGTTGCAGAAAAGATTCTCTTATACAGTGGAACCTTGGTTTTAGTGATTAATCCGTTTTTAAAAGTCTGACAAAAACCGAATCCTACGAAAACTGAAGCAATATTTCCCATAAGAAATACAGTGGTACCTCGGGTTACGATGGTCCCCAAAATCGCCCTTTTATGTAAGTTTATTTTTTTAAATGCTTTTGTAAGTATATTTTTGGGGGTGTAAAAGGACTAGTCTATTTTACATTATTCCTTATGGGGATAAATTCGTTTGGTAATGGCACTTGAACAGCATTCTCGAACGAAAAAATATCGTAACTCGAGGTACCACTGTACAGTGTACCCCGGTTAACGACCATAATTTGTTCTAGAATGCTGTTCGAGTGCCGTTACCGATCGAATTTGTTACCATAAGAAATAATGCAAATTAGATTAGTCCTTTTAGACCCCCAAAAGCACACTTACACAAGCACTTACAAAAATTCACTTACATATTTGTTCGAGTTTGGAGCAGTATGTAAACCGGGGGTCCACTGTAATGTAAATCCAATTAATCCGTTCCAGACACCCAAATATATTAACAAAAAAATATATTTTATAGAGAATAACTATAGTTTTACATACAGAAAACAATGAGAAATAAATATAAATGACTAATGAAATGGATAAATGAACATTTAACATCACTTTTACTTTTATTGAAGACTCTTGTTGGCGTATGGAAGTTGGCGAGGATGGGAGAGGGAGGAGGAGAGGATATTGTTTGGAAGGCGAATCCCCTTCCATAAGGACTTCAGGTATCAAGCCCTATCTGGGGTTACTTCCCTTCTTTGTCTTTTACTGACACTAGGACCAGGTTGAGTCACTGTACCCCTGTCGCACAAAAAATCCATCTAGAGTTTTTTTCTGGGATCTCTTAAGATTTGCCTAAAATGGGACAAGGTATACGTATTGTCATTGAACATGTTGCAGACATGGCTTGCAACAGCTTTGTTAGGGTGATATTTCTCCACAAAACTTTGCAACTCACTCCACTTTACACACATGTCCTTAATCACTGAAGAAGGCACATTCTCCCCTCTCTCTTCCTCCTCCTCTGAAGCAATTTACTCAGCTGTGGCCCCCATGGTGGCTTATTTAGCAATCACACTCAATAAACAAGCACAAAAAACAATGGATTATTACGAAATGTTTCAGATGAACATGCGTGATGATACTCGCTCAACGAGAAACAAAGGCAGACTGAGTCACGAACGCATGGGATGCTTTGTGTGGGCGCTTGAGTGGCCGAGTCATGCGGACGCGTTTGGTACGGACCATTTTCAACTCTATGAAAACAAAGCGAATGTACGAAAACTGGGACAAAATTTCGACAAAGTTGTCGAAAACCGAATCCTTCGAAAACTGAGGTTCCAATGTATAGCATTGTTAGGTGGCCTTAAATAAAAAAATATTCCAGTTTGAACACTAGTTTCGGAGATTTTTGCATATAGCATGTATGTTGTCCTATTGTATACATGATTGTGCATGGAGCATTGTTTGCTGAATGATTTGGTTCATTCCACATGAATTTTTCTAGCCTAATCTATATTATCCTCATTTGCTATCTCTGGTGTTCTCAGAAATAACATTTTAACAATTTGGTATTTTTTTTGTCCTTTTATCTTTTAAGTAAAGCTAAATAATAACAATAATTTCAGGTGAATGAAGAAGAAATTAGTGCTAATGAGTATCTGAAGTTGAGGATACAGTCTGTTCAGCAACAGAAAGATGAAGACCAGGTTGTGTACCCACACAAGTTCTACGTGTCCATCTCCCTTACTGAGTTTCTGAGAACTTACGAAAGTTTGGGACAAGGAGAAGAAGGAAAGGAAGAAGTGTCACTGGCTGGCAGAATTCATGCCATTCGAGAAAGTAGTCAGAAGCTTCGGTTTTACGATTTAAGAGGAGAAGGCATAAAGTTACAGGTTAGATACAGAAATTAATAAAGCACACTAACATTTAGCATTTGATGTGTTTTATATCATAAAACTGTATAGGCATATTTTCATAGAAGTTGTATAGTTCTTGGGGAATATCTTTGTGCATCTGTTTTCATGACATTTCTTGAAATTACTAACTAAGACAGTTTGGAATTTGTTTTTGAACCAATTTCTCTTGCTATGTGAGGTGGATATTTTGTCATTCATGCTTAGAAGACTACTATCCTTTAAGTTTAGTAGGTAGCTCTTCTCTTTTCCTAACACATGGTCACCCTGTGATAGTGGAACTTGACTGTCTTCATATCCCGTGGGTTTCCTACCTGAAGTCTACTTGGAGGGTTTTCTGGGGGTCAGTTCTTGACCAGGCCTCCTTGTGGATCGGGGCCTGATCAACCAGGCTGTTACTGCTGGCTGCACATAGTCCAGTGTGCAAACCACAGCCCGGCTAATCAGGTAATGACTAGGTATCTGTCCAGCTTCCTCTTGAAGGCAGCCAGGGGTCTATTGGTAATTCCCCTTATGCCTGGTGGGAGGCTGTTGAACAGTCTTAGTGTACCAAAAGCGCACCCAATTTTCATTGGGGGCATGTTGCACCGTCTGCCCAGTCTTTTGCTTTCTTAGGGAGTGATTAATGCATGCACATTTGGGACCAATCCCTCTAGGATTTTCCAGGTGTAGATTATGATGTATCTTTCTCGCCTGTGCTCCAGTGAGTACAGATCAAATGACTCCAAGTGTTCCAAGTAATTATTTGTTTGACAGAAATTGTGTGTGCAGTAGAGGTACTCTGTACATTCTCTAGATCTGCAGTTTCACCTGCCTTGAATGGAGCTGTTAGTGTACAGTATTCCAGCCTAGAGAAAACAAGAGATTTAAAAAGGATCATCATTGACTTGACATCCCTTGTTTTGAAGGTTCTCAGTATCCATCCTATCATTTTCCTTGTAGATATGATAGTGACACTGTTGTGATCCTTGAAGGTGAGTTCCTCTGACATTAATTCTCCTAAGTACTTCACACTACTTTTTCATTCTGTTGTGTGATTAGAGTTCATAGTGGGATTGTCATAACTACTATGGTTTGTTGTATGGGGTCTGTACCTCCTGGTCTCTCTTAAATGGTATGCAGGGCAGTTGGTGTTGTAGCATTGTTTTTTGAGGATTGATGAATGGCACATTTCAGGGTGGAAGAGTTTATAGAAGGTAGAACAACACACATCTTTGGATAGGGAGGTCGTGACATTTTTTGGGGTGCTTAAAGTTGGACGTCCCATTTGTTTTCCCAACATTCCATGCTTACAGATGCCCCAAGCATAGAATTTGCAACATTTTGCTTTTTGTTGGCTAGAATTTGTGATTGATGTGTTCTCAATTTGTGCAGTTTCTAGAATTGCACTACTGTCTTCATTAACCATGTCAGAAACACCACCACCAGCAGTTTCTAGAAGTATACCTAGAGAGGGTTTTGGGGATCAGCACCCCCGTGGCCCAGTCTTTTAACAGGCATTGTCCCCCAAAACTGCAGACTCTTCCTCTACTACAGTAGTGTGCATATTAATTGGGACAGTGATGAAATAAGACATTTATTTGGAAAAGTAGTGTTTTATTCGAGAAATACATGACAATGGTATGACGGATAATTGATTTAATAAGAGGCTTTTATAAACACCGCTATATGCTTTGGCATTGAATTGACCAAATGCTGAAGACATTTTGGCAAGTTCGTCATCATGGTACCAGGTCCTAATAACAGCAGCAATTAGCCTCTCCACAGTTGAACAGTCCTGTTTTGCAATCCTGCATTTGGTTATTGCCCATAGATTCTCAGTTTGGTTGAAGTTAGGAGAGTTTCCAGCAAGACCCTACTGGAAAATGCCTTCTCCATTAGGAAAGTCTGTCCACAATGGGAAGCAAATGAGTTGCCAGGATTGCCTTGTATTTGTCACTGTTCATCGTTCCCTCAACAATAACAAGCTGTTCAGGCCTTTAGCAGTAATACTACCCCAAAACATCATAGGTGGGTGTTTTGGCGCTTGTTGAATGTATCCATTCCAAATAGGTTCACCTTTGCTCCGTGTCACTACCACTTCAAAATGTGCCACATATGATCGAGTGCTCACTGTAGCCATGTTTTCCTCATAGCATCAGTCAATAATTGTTTCTTTACCAGCTTTCTGGCTGTTCTGCCAACTTCAAGAAGCCTTCGTCGAACAGTGGAAGACTCAATATTTACGCCAGCTGAAGCCAAATCTCTCTGTAATATATCTTTGCTAGTTTTCTTGGAATCCTTCACACTATTTCTTATGATAACCTTGTCATCGTAAGGTACTGTCTTGTGTTTTCTTTCACATCTTCCTCGACTCAGCGCTCTTGCGTTTTCCACATCTTCCTCGACGCAGTGCTCCACAATCATCATTGTCATCAGCTCTCTTCAGAATCTGACCAACAGTTGACTTTGCTAGGCTCAAATTTTCGAAGATCTGTCTGATACTCAAATCAGCATGTTTTCGGAGAGCTACAATACTTGCACACCTAGGTGTAACATCCATCTTGAATTTCAGCAGTAATCTTGAATTGAAGGAAGAATTTGGTGAAACCACATTCACTCACGGAGCACACTTGCAGGAATAGCCGTACAGAGCAACAGTTGTAGCACTGACGAGAGTACCAGGGTTACACCACAGCTGGATGGTTGCCAGAAGCTAGTAGCAAAGTCTTCTGAGAAGAAAAGAACCCAAACTATATAAAATAAGCCGGAGACTGAGACATACAAAATTTACTCTTGTCCTAATTTGCACACAACTGTACATTTGTAATGGAGGCTATGGTTTTGTGTAATGGGGGCTGTTTTATTAGGGCTGTAGTGGTAGTTGTGGTAGAGGTTTTAGCTGAGTCTGAATCACCACTAGGGCTGGGGGCTGAGCTGGCTGATGTTTTTGTTTCGCATACTTTTTCAGTGGGTCTGTATTTTTGAGTCTGTTGTAGTATGGGCATTTTGTATGTTAAACTTTGCTGATCTCCCTTCCTCCCATGTTTTATATATCTTGGGTAGACTGTCCAAGAAGGACTCTGTTTTCCTACTTATTGTTTATTACCCTCCTGAGTACTTTCCTGAAACTTGTCCAAAGCCCCATATCCTTATTTCAGATTCAGAAATCCCTTTCTGGTTGAATGTCATTTTTGGAAGAAGTGTTTATTCTTGAACAAGAGACATGGTGATTTGAAAAACATAGGTTGCATGTGATCCTGGATTTTTTCCCAAGGACCTTTTCACATGTCCCACAGGTATACTGTACTGCCATCCTGCCCGTATCCTACTTGCATTCTGGGTGCCACGAAACCTGATTTCCACTTTATCGGTGGGATGTTTGAGGATGACTGTGATACGGGTATGTGAGATGTATTAAATTCTGAGACTTACTACCCATCAAAAACATTTATGGTGTGTAACACTACACAGACTTTTCCAATTCGGGTACATTTCCTGATCCTCTCACAGAGCGAAAGTCAATCACATGATTTCTTTCTAAGGTTAGTTTATTGTGGTGTGTGGTATGTGGTGGGTTTGTGTGTGGTACAGCGAGGTCTATGTGGTTTCCCAGGTGGGTAACACTACAAGGTGTATGATAGTAACAGAAAACCACCCATGAGTACATGGACACATAAGGCACCTTTTGCATGTGATGATGCCACATTTTAGTTTAAAAACACTTCCTTTATGTTAAATCACTATCCTTAAGTCATTCCGCTGACAATTTAGATTCACTAGGTGTTTCCACTGTATTGGTATCCTAGTCATTTCATTATATGTGATAACTCAGACCTTTGTATGTACATTGAAACGTATGTCAACCGCATGTCGAGGGATTTGTCTGACAGCCTGACACACTTCACTGTTTTTTCCCTTGTGTTTTATCATTGTTGTACACTGGTTATCACAAGAGATTTTTTTTTCTCTCAACAAGTCAGCCGTCTCCCACCGAGGCAGAGTGACCCAAAAAGAAAGAAAAAATCCCCAAAAAGAAAATGCTTTCATCATCATTCAACACTTTCACCTCACTCGTACATAATCACTGTCTTTGGAGAGGTGCTCAGATACAACAGTTTAAAATAGTCCTTCCAAACTGTCACTTTCCCAGACCCCTCCTTTAAAGTGCAGGCATTGTATACTTCCCATTTCCAGAACTCAAGTCCGACTAAATCTATAATAACTGGTTTCCCTGAATCCTTTCACTAAATATTACCCTGCTCACACTCCAACAGCTCGTCAGAGATATACACTATATTTTTTCAAGAACACTTTTCTTTCACTGCACTATACTGGAATCTTAGTTTTATCACTCACACAGTGGCTAGGCCTCCTAGTGGTTATTTCCCCTTATCTCACTTCCATTTAAATTTATTTCATGCTGATTTCTCAGTGATGGGCAATTTTTTTGCTTTAGTTTTTATAACTAAGCTACTCCCTGCACTATGGTTACACTATTAGTCTAGTTTTTTCCTATATTACTCAACAGTAAAACATTTTAATAGCACTTCAGTCAAATGGCAACACTTCCTGTTTTCTAACTTAAGCTGGGCCCTATGGCACTTTCAATATTTTTGTATAATTTCCAGTCATGGCAGTTAGTTTTTTCTGGCTAGTCTACTCCCTACACTACATTTACACTATTAGTCTAGGTTTTTCCATTATCACTCAATGGTAATACAGTTTACTACTTCCCTCATATGGCAACATTTCCTGTTTCCCAACACACTGGTCTTAGCCTGGGTCCTTGGCACTTTCAATATTTTGTATAATTTCCATTTAAAGAATACAAGGATCACGTGTGTACTGTTCACGGTCGACATTTTAGCCATTCATAGCATCACTTTCTTTTCCAGTTTTTTTTCCTATAGGAACTTCCACTAACGCTTAACCCTTTACCGGGCAATCCCTGGAAAATGATAATTTTGAAATGTATTTCATATGAGTGGATAGAGTAACTCAATGTAAGGATAATCAGACCAATTTCTAATTTACCATTGCTTTCTAAAATCTTCGAAAAATTAATTCATAGACAAATCTATTCCTACCTCGTCTCACACAATGTACTCAACCCCTGTCAATTTGGATTCAGGACAAACAAGAGCACAAACGATGCTATTACACACATGTTGGAGTTAATATATACAGCACTTGAGAAAAAAGAAGTCCCACTGGGAATCTTCATTGATCTCCGCAAAGCTTTTGATACAGTCGACCATGATTTACTGCTCACAAAATTAGCACACTATGGTATAAGGGGGCACCCACTCAACTACCTAAAATCATACCTCACCAACAGAAGCCAATACGTGTACACAAATGGAGAGAACTCTTCCACACAACCAATTACAATCGGAGTCCCTCAAGGAAGTGTCCTGGGGCCACTCCTACTACCACATCACAACTACTCAAACCCATTTTATTTGCAGATGACACAACATATGTCTTCTCTCACCCAAATCCAGTTATACTGGCCAACACTGTTAATGCCGAATTACAGAAAATATCAACATGGATGACGACTAACAAGCTTACTCTCAATACTGACAAGACCTACTTCATACAGTTTGGAAGCAAAGTCACAAATGTTCCACTTAACATAACACTTAATGGTACACCCATCACAAGACTCACAGAGGGAAAATTCCTAGGAATCCACCTTGACAGTAGCCTTAAATTCCAAACACATATACAACAAATTTCCAAGAAAATCTCAAGACAGTAGGCATATTATCAAAGATACGCTATTATGTACCTCAATCAGCTCTCCTTGCACTCTATCATTCACTTATCTACCCGTATCTCACCTATGGAATCTGTGCATGGGGATCAACAACGTTAAATCACCTTAGACCACTCATAACACAACAAAAGGCCGCAGTCAGAATGATAACAAATTCCCACTCTAGACAGCATACTCCACCAATATTCAAAAGTCTCAAACTACTCACCGTAAAGAACATTCATACTTACTCTTGTGCCTACTACATATATAAAACTTTACACTCTAATATAAACCCTCTGCTCAAAACTCTCCTCACCAACTTTAATAGGACCCATGACCACAACACACGACACAGATCACTTTTTGATATACCCCGTGTTCATATCAACCTATGTAAAAATTCTATGCACATAAAGGGCCCCAGAATCTGGAATTCATTACCAGTAAATATTAAGATAATCTTGTCTGAAAATCAATTTAAGACTCAACTCAAAAACCACCTACTCACCCAAACCTAAATGATCATGCTATAAACTACTTTGAAAAATGCTCATTGTTACTTTCCTATACGATAATCTCAATTTTAATAATATGTTACTATTATGTTACCCCTACTCATATTATAAGTTAATGTCAAAAATGCTCAATGTTATTTTCCTTAAGATAATCTCAATTCCATATTATCATTCAAGAATCTTAACACCTGTAACAATCTAAGATCTAATATCATTATATAATAATTTAAACAGTAAAATTTCATCATATTGTAATTTTGAAAATAATTTTTAACTAGAATAAACTCAATAAATTTCTCTAATATTAAGTACCTAGTTTTTAAGGACTAGAATAAGCTGCCCCTAATGCCATGGCATGTCAGTGGCTCTCCTTGCACTCAATTTACATTGTAACTTCCAATACCCATGTAACCTGCAATGAAATAAAATATAATTGAAATTCTAAAAAAAACTTTTCACGCAATTGCCAATATTCAAGGACCGTCTACAGACGGTCCTGACCGTTAAAGGGTGTCAAATTCTGAATGTTGCAAATTTGCAATTGTTAATAAAACACCAAATAAGTATTTTTCTATTTTATTATACTAATAGATAATATCAAAAACACAAATGGAACTTGTTTCCAAACATTTTGTAGGTATAACAAATATAAAAGTGAACCAAAGAGCAACATGGACACATTGCAAAGGGATAAAACTTTCAAGTCCCATATTCCTGAATTTCCTGAGAAAAAACAATCATTCTTGATCACTAATTGCTACAATGAAAGGCTATGAAGCAATTTCTTTCCTTCTTGATGCATAGATTTACCTTGCATACGGCACACAAAAATGAGGATGTGACATGATTTTCGTTTGCTGCAATAATTGCATGTAAATATTCTGCCTTGCACTGGCCAGTGACCTAGCATTTTATCAAACCTATCATTTTAGTCAAACCTCACACTGTCATCAGGCCTTTCTGCACGTTGGTACTGCACTGGAGATGGCAACAGGTCATCTGGTTCTGGATCTGAGTCACTTTCCACCAAAATGCAGAGATATTTGAACTTTGTTGGAAGGGTTCACAATAGAACAATTTCTCATTGATCTGGAATGCCAATAAGAATGTTCTGTACACACCCAGACCAATACAGAATTCATATATGCACTAGAAATTTTTATATATATATTTACTGAAATTTAAAATGTGGCCCTGACGGGCGGGACCGTCTGTACACGGTCCTCTTTTGTTGCACTTTTTTCAATTGCATGGTACACTCATATTATGCATATCTAACTCCTGATATATATCTCAAAATATGCCTAAACTATTCATTTACACACTGGACACAACAATTAGTACTTACCGACATTGTAGAGAGTATAATCACAGTGTATATGAGTGGAACAAGAGCAAAAATTCGGCTCTGGGTGACGCCAAGCGAGAAGTGTTTACATTTTGGTCTCTCAACCAATGGGAAGCGAGCAGATGCCGGTCTCACTTAGCTGGAGCGACTCACAGAAGGCTTGTGATTGGTCAGATATAGAGAATGGGAACCTAGATGCGCTGGGGGAGTAGGATGACACACGCAAAAACACGTGTTTAGGACCGTCTGTACACGGTCCTGCCCGGTAAAGGGTTAAGGAAATGGAGCTCATGCACACAAGTGTGCCTACTGTAGGCCTCTTAATATTGGGAAGAAAATACTTAACCTTGGTGCTTGCCTGACCTAAGAACCCAGTAACTCCCATTTGGCTTAAAATAAACACTGTAGGCATTCCAGAAACTAAAGCAATATGTCCTCTTCATTAATCACATCCCCTAGGCCTTTCTTATATTACACTTGCTTTCCATTTTGAATTCATCATTGCACTAACAACTAAGTATTACCCTAATTCTTGGATAATAAAATATTACGAGGAATGATTGGGCATGGTTAATGGCATCCCAATAATTGAAGCAGACCTCATAAAAACCCACAAAACAGTCCAGGGGAATTTAGCGGGGGTCTTACCCTTCCTCGAGACAATTGTCAAAATTTGAATATTTCTGCCACTTTGAGCCCAATTACAAGCTACTTTCAGCCCTAAAACCAACCAAAATCATCTCCCATTCAGCAGGTCTTCCATTCTATCAAATGATACCAAGAATTGGTTAATCCAGTAAACCCATAAAAGCCATGCTTGGAAACTCCTCAAATTCACTATTTTGCTTTGCTTTTCCCATCATACACCACATGGGACAGAAGTTTTTATACTGTGTGCACTCGCTGCACAGAACCATTTTTTCAAGTCTAGGCCAGAATCTTCTGCTCACAGCTTACCCAAGGAGCCAAGCTCAAAATGTAGATGTACGTTAGCAACCCTGGTGTCAGCAAAATCTAATGTATGAGACAGTGAAAGAGTTAAACCAAACCTTAGGTCAGAGGTTTGCTTTTCCCATCATGTACGACATGGGGCAGGATGTTTTTGTATACCATTTGCATTCACTGCACAGACCCATTCTCTCATGTCTAGGCCAAAATTTACTGCTCGCAGCATATTTGAGGGGGCTGCTGAAAACGTATATCTTCATGAGTAGATCTGTTACTGACACTGGTGTCTGTAACATAGATCTATGTAAGAGACAGTGAAGGGTTAATATTTTTTCTTTCAACAAATTGGCTATATCCCACCGAAGTAGGGTGGTCTAAAAAGAAAAATGAAAGTTTCTCTTAACTTTATTAATGTATACAGGCGAAGGGGTTACTAGCCCCTTGCTCCCGGCATGTTAGTCGCCTCTTATGACACACATGGCTTATGGAGGAAGAATTCCATTCCACTTCCCCATGGAGATAGGAGGAAATAAAAAAGAGCAAGAACTAGTAAGAAAATAGAAGAAAACCCAGAGGGGTGTGTATGCATGTTTGTATATGCAAGTGTAGTGTGACCTAAATGTAAGTAGAAGTAGCAAGACGTACCTGAAATCTTGCATGCTTATGAGACAGAAAAAAGACAACAGCAGTCCTACCATCCTGCAAAACAATTACAGGCTTCCATTTTACACTCACTTGGCAGGACAGTAGTACCTCCTTGGGCTGTTGCTGTCTACCAACCTACTACCTGGGTTAATATTTTTTCATTAACTACAATTTAAACCAGGAAACTACACCTAAAACTGACAAAACTAGAAGAATTGTTGCAGAAAGTTGCATACTAGTTAGTATTTCACAATGTATCAAATAATGAAAATGATACGGAGTTTAATGGTGCACAACAGCTAGGTTACATCTATTGTCACTTGTTACAGTTCATTAACTATTAAACAAGGAAGGTACTCAATTTCTCGATTGCCCTTAATTAATCAGGAGAAGTTCATGGAAAGTTGCAGGCCCTAGCTGTGCCCAGTTGGGAAAAAAAAAATTGCCTGCTATGCTAAATACTCTGATGGTGCTGAAGTGGCTGTGCATCCCTCATTTTTCTTGCTAGTTTCTTCAGATGGAGCATCTTTGGAGGAGAATCTCTCCAATAGGCCAAAGGATGGAGCACAATCCTCTTGTATATATTTCTTTTTTCAAAACTTGTTATAGTTCAGTGTGTGATTTCTGTTTTTCAAGGATCACAAAAGTGCCATTATCACAACCACATGGAAAATTATAGGAGGATACCAAGCCATTGATGATCATCTGTAAATCACCTGTTCTTTCTCGGCTGAAATACTCTTGTATATTAACAGCCCGTTTTGGGACTATGATTTTGAGAGGGCATGAGAAGAGAAGTGCCATGATAACTGTGATGTGGGGTGTAACAGTATCTGACCAGCGAGGCTGTGGCTCATACATGTGGCCAGCATTAACAGCCTTGTTGATTAGGCCCTGATCCACCGTGAGACCTGGTCATGAAATGGGCTGCAGGGGTGTTGACCCCCGGAACACTCTCCAGGTAGTAGGGTTAGTTAATGATCCTACTGGTACAACCATGTCAGTGTTGATTATAAAATAATCCTATTAGAACCCTCGTGGCTGAATGCTTATATTGCTGGCCCTGCTACTTGCATAAACCAAGGTGTGCATCCCCCTTCCATTCTGCTGTTTATACATTGACAGTTATTCATTATCAATTTTCTTGTGGGTTGTGTGTTTATATAATAGAATATTCATCCAAGTTCATCTGATTTGTATTTTGAGTAAAGACAAGTGCTAGTAGGTGTTTTTGTTGAGTTGAAAATACATCAGTAGGGTAAAGCTATTGTGCTTTACTGTTTTTTACTTGCATAATGTTTTCTGTTTTATAGGTTATGGCAAATCTAAGATTTTACGAGAATGAGACAGACTTCATACAAGACTGCGACAAAATTCGCCGAGGGGACATTGTTGGTGTGAAGGGTGTTGGTGTACGTACCAAGACAGGAGAATTGTCCATCCGACCTACAAAGATTGTGGTCCTTGCTCCATGCTTCCACATGTTGCCACATCTTCACTTTGGTGTCAAAGACCAAGAGACAAGGTATCGACAGAGATACCTAGACCTTATTATCAATGCTGATATTCGCAAAAAGTTTATTGTTAGATCCAATATTATCTCCTATTGCCGTAAATTTTTTGATGATTTGGGATTTTTAGAGGTGGAAACTCCAATGATGAATTTGATTGCTGGAGGAGCAACTGCCAAGCCTTTTATAACATACCATAATGAGCTTAACAGGGATCTCTTCTTGAGAGTTGCTCCTGAACTTTATCTGAAGATGCTTATTGTTGGTGGTATTGATAGAGTGTATGAAATTGGAAAGCAGTTCAGAAATGAAGGCATTGACCTTACTCACAACCCTGAATTTACAACCCTTGAGTTTTATATGGCATATGCAGACTACAATGATTTAATTGAATTAACAGAAAAGTTAGTATCGGGGATGGTATTTAGCATCTTTAATTCTTATAAAGTAAAATTCAACCCACATGGTCCAGATGGTGAAGAATGGGAATTGGATTTCACACCCCCTTATAGGAGACTACAGATGTTTCCAGAGCTTGAGAAGGCTCTCAACACAAAGTTGCCAGAACCAGACCAACTGAACACACAAGCAGCTTGCAAAATACTGAGTGATCTCTGTGAAAAACATTGTGTAGAATGTCCAGCCCCTCGTACATCTGCAAGACTCTTGGATAAGCTAGTGGGAAATTTTTTAGAGGAACAGTGTATTACCCCAACCTTTATCATGGATCATCCTCAAGTTATGAGTCCACTTGCCAAATACCACCGTTCTATCAAAGGTCTAACAGAAAGATTTGAACTTTTTGTTGCTAAGAAAGAAATTATTAATGCCTATACAGAATTAAATGATCCATTAGAGCAGAGGATGAGGTTTGCACAACAAGCTCAAGACAAAGCAGCTGGTGATGACGAGGCACAAATGGTGGATGAAAATTTCTGTACAGCCTTGGAATATGGTCTGCCGCCAACTGGGGGCTTTGGCATGGGTATTGACCGTATGGCAATGTTTTTGACTAACTCTTATAATATAAAGGAAGTTCTCTTCTTCCCTGCTATGAGGCCTGACAACCCAAATAAGACTCCATCCAATGAAGATAACAAGGACAATCATCCAACATTATAACTGTAATGGAAAGCTACCTGCTACCAAAGTAGCAGCAATATGGGTATGTATGATTTGGGGTTAGGATTTTGTATCTAATTGCCTAATATTCTTAATTAAATAGGGTTTGTATATGAGTGAATGTAAGTTTTCTTGTGCATATTTTAAAAACCTGTCGCTTTGCATAACTTTAGTGTGGTATTTGAATTGCTTAAGTTTCATAATGCTGGTTTCTTTTTATCTAAACTTGTACATGTTGCTATTAAATTATTTCTCTTTGTAATGTCAAACGATGCCTTTATTTACCCTTCAAGTCTTGCTTTTTTTTTTTTTTTTTTTTTTGAAAAGGAAATCAAGCCTGGCACATTGCCAGGCTTTGTGAGTAGAAAAACTCTTGGAACTCATAAAAGGTAATATTTATACTTCACAAGAATAAGCCTTTAACCATATTGGGTATGGAGTGTGCAGCAGAGGTTTGTGGGTATACCAAAGTTGATGCTTGTGAGAAGAATAATTGGTGGAATAAGATAGAGGGTGGTAAAGGACAAGAAATTTGCATAAGGCTTTTTATACTAGAAATTATATATGGAGAAAAAGAGGTACAAATAGTGGTGAAGTAGTACAAAAGAGAATGGGTGAGGCTTGTATAAAAAAAATTTGTTGAGAAGAATGTTTTTGAAGACAGATTATTAAGTTAGAAACCCTGGTGAGAAAATGGACTTCGTAGCTAACCTTTTAACTTTGTCCAACACAGTACACAAGTGATGACTGTCTGACATAATACTACACAACTTTTTGTGGCTTCAAAAACGCCGCCTGCAAATATTATTTACCTCGGCACAACTGCTTAGGTATCCTACGACCTCTTCGTACCTTTGAAAAAAAAATCTAAGACCAGATGGGTCCACATAATGCATCATGGATTTTTTTTTAACACTGACCATTTCCCACCAAGGCAGGGTGACCCGAAAAAGAAGAAACTCTTTCATCATCGTTCACTTCATCACTGTCTTGCCAGAGGCATGCCTTCACTACAGTTAAAAAACTGCAACATATCAACATCCATCCCTCCTTCAGAACGCGGGCACTGTACTTCTTACCTACAGGACTCGAGTCCTGCTTACCAGTTTTCCTGGATCCCTTTATAAATGTTACTTTGCTCATACTCCAACAGCACGTCAAGTCATAAAAATCATTTGTCTTCACTCCCTCTTATCTAACATGCTCATGCATGCTTGCTGGAAGTCCAAGCCCCTCGCACACTAAACCTTCTTTACCCCCTCCCTCCAACCCTTCCTAGGCTGACCCCTATCCTGCCTTCCTTTCACTACAGATTTATACACTCTTCAAGTCATTCTATTTTGTTCCACCCTCTCTAAATGTCCGAACCACTTCAACATTCCCTCCTCAGCCCTCTGGATGATACTTTTAGTAACCCTGCACCTCTTAATTCCAAACTATGGATTCTCTGCATTGTATTCACACCGCACATTGCCCTTGGACACGACATCTCTACTGCTTCCAGCTTTCTCCTTGTTCAAAATTAAAACATTCAAATTTTTTATTTCTTTGTAAAGGTTACAATGTGAGGTTTACATATTACCATTTGTAACATTTTTAGTATATTTTTAAGTCATTCAGTTACCTTGGCTGTGATGTAAATGGTTTAGAAAACTGACAAGTTAAAAAATGAGACACTTGTGCAACATTTGGGAACTTTTGTGGAAATGTTTCACCAGCCAGTCAGTCATTTCAGTCCAGTACAGAAAAGAATGGTAGAAAATGAGTGACTGCAAAATCATTACATGTATGGATTACCAGATACATACTTGTAGGAAGAACGGAGTTTAATTGCCATCAGAAATAAGGTACAGTAGTATTAATTGTCCAAATGTAGATCTGTTTTCACTGCCAGCACTCCGAATAATTTTTTTAAATTAAAGAGGGCAATTTTGTATGTTTAATAAGATAAAAAAAATGAGGGTCAGTACTTACCGAGATATAAGACCGCGAAGATAGCGCTGGATGCTCACCTGACAGCAACATGGAGTCCTGCCACTTGCAGAAATGTTGCCAATGTACCCTTTTTTTTTTTATATATAATTGGATGTCCTAGCCCTAAACGAAACAAAGCTGAAGGGGGTAGGTGAGTTTCAGTGGGAAGAAATAAATGGCATAAAGTCAGGAGTATCTGAGAGTTAGAGCTAAGGAAGGGGTAGCAATAATGTTGAAGGATCAGTTATGGAGAAAGAAGAGGGAATATAAATGTATATATTCAAGGATTATGTGGATTAAAATAAGGGTCAGATGTGAAAAGTGTGCATGCACCTGGAGAAGAGAGGAGAGAGATTTTGGGAGATGTTAAGCGAGTGTGACTTTTGAGCCAAATTGAGAGTAATTGTGGTAGGGGACCTAAATGCTAAAGAAGGAGAAGCATTTAGAGAGGGTGTGGTAGGTAAGTTTGGGGTAACAGGTGTAAATGATAATGGGGAGCATTTGATTGAACTTTGTATAGAAGGTGTGGTAGGTAGTGGACAGTGTAAATGATAATGGGGAGCATTTGATTGAACTTTGTATAGAAAGGGGTGTGGTTATAGGTAACACATATTTTAAGAAAAAGGATAAATAAGTATACAAGATGTGATGTAATGCGAAATGACAGTAGTTTGTTGGACTACGTATTGGTTGATAAAAGACTTGGGTAGACTTCAGGATGTACATGTTTATAGAGGGGCCACAGATATATCAGATCACTTTTTAGTTGTAGCTACAGTGAGAGTAAAAGGTAGATGGGATACAAGGAGAATGGAAACAGCAAGTAAGAGAGAAGTGAAGATTTATAAACTAGAGAAGGAGGCAGTTAGGGTAAGATATAAACAACTGTTGGAGGACAGATGGGCTAGTGAGAGTATAGGCAATGAGGTAGAAGAGGTATGGGGTAAGTTTAAGAATATAGTGTTAGTGTTCAGCAGAAGTTTGTGGTTATAGGAAAGTGAATGTGGGAGGGAAGAAGAGTGATTGGTAAAATGATGATGTAAAGAGAGAAAAAGTTAGCATATGAGGTTTTTACAAAGTAGAAGTGATGCAAGAAGGGATGAGTATATGGAGAGAAAAAGAGGTTAACAGAATGGTGAAGCAATGTAAAAAGAGAGCAAATGAGAGGGTGGGTGAGATCTTATCAACAAATTTTGTTGAAAATAAGAAAGTTTTGGAGTGAGATTAATAAGTTGAGAAAGCCTAGGGAAAGAATGGATTTGTCAGTTAAAAATAGGAGAGGAGAGTTATTAAATGGAGGGTTAGAGGTATCGGGAAGATGGAGGGAATATTTTGAGGAATTGTTAAATGTGGATGAAGATAGGGAAGCTGTGATTTCGTGTATAGGGCAAAGAGGAATAACATCTTATAGGAGTGAGGAAGAACCAGTTGTGAGTGTGGGGGAAGTTCGTAAGGCAGTGAGTAGAATGAAAGGGGGTAAAGCAGCTGGTATTGATGGATAAAGTTAGAAATGTTAAAGGCAGGTGGGGATATAGTTTTAGAGTGGTTAGTGTTTTTATTTAATGTATGGAAGAGGGTAAGGTACCTAGGGATTGGCAGAGAGCATGCATAGTTCCTTTGTATAAAGGCAAAGGGGACAAAAGAGTGTAAAAATTATATCTGTATTCAGATATTTGGGAGTGGACATGTCAGCAGATGGGTCTATGAAGGATGAGGTGAATCATAGAATTGATGAGGGGGAAAAGGGTGAGTGGAGCACTTCGGAGTCTGTGGAGACAAAGAACCTTGTCCATGGAAGTAAAGAGGGGAATGTATGAGAGTATAGTTATACCAACACTCTTATATGGGTGTGAAGCATGGGTGATGAATGTTGCAATGAGGAGAAGGCTGGAGGCAGTGGAGATGTCATGTCTGAGGTCAATGTGTGGTGTAAAGATAATGCAGAGAATTCAGAGTTTGGAAATTAGGAGGAGGTGCGGGATTACCAAAACTATTATCCAGAGAGCTGAGGAGGGGTTGTTAGTAAGTAAGTTTATTCAGGTATACACAAATACATTTACATAAATTATCATACATAGCAGCATATGTGTAGAGAACCTAGGATAACCCAAAAAAGTCAGAGTGACTTATTTCCATTGGGGTCCTTTTTATACCTTAATTTTTACATTGTAGGATATATATGTCATTATATTATAAAGGATATATGTATACTAGGAATAAGGTAAAAAAGAGTTATTTACATATACATGTGTGTTAGCTAAAAAAATAAAAAATCATTCTCCTCCCTTTCTGTCTCTACATTCATTAGGTGCCTTTTGGTTCTCTTCTTGAACTGGCTCATGCTATGACTGGCTTTGACATGTGCAGCTGTATAACCCCTGTGGTTTAGCGCTTCTATTTGATTATAATAATAATAATTTGACATGTGCAGGCAGTCTGTTCCATTCCTTTATTGCTGTACAATAAAAGGTGTTTGAAGCCTGGCCACTGACTGTGGGAACTACAAAGTTGTGCTCTCTCTCCCTAGTACTATGACTGCTTTGGTTCCCAGCCTTGACAAAATTGGCAGCAAGATATTCTGGACACTGTTTGTGAGCAATTTTATAAACTTTATTTAATTTAAGTTGTTTTACTCTGTCTTCAATATTCAGCATATCCAATTGTTATAATTCATCCTGGCCTACATGCTCTCTTGGTCCCAGGTCCAGGATTAATCTTACCATTTTGTTCTGGGTGATTTGCAGTTTATTTTTCAGTTTTTTTGTCAAGGCAGAGTACCATGAAGAGCAAGTGTAGTCCATATGACATTGTATAAGGGCTAGACATAGGGTTCTGCGAGCCTCAGTAGGTAGACACTGTGCTTGTCTGTAGAGGAACTTCAGTCTGGCATTCGCTTTCTTTACTACACTGTTACCTATCAATTCTCCTGACATGCATGGGTCAAAGGGGATTCCCAGATATTTTACTGAGGAAACTGAAGTGATGGATTCCCCATTACACCGGATATTAAAATTATTTACCCTGCTCAGTTTATATTTCGTGCCAAAGAGTATGGCTTCTGTTTTTCCGAGATGTAACGATAGTTTGTTGTCTACTAACCATTTGCTGCAGGACTCCAGTTCCAGTGTTAATACATTAGCTATATCTTGTGGGTCTTTACCTGACACTAACAGAGCACTGTCATCCGCACAATAGGAGTTTGCACTTGACACTGATGGGCATATCATTTACATAACACAGGAATAATAAAGGACCCAGAGTACTACCTTGGGGAACTCCACATGCTATCGGCAGTGGTTCTGATTCCGTTGTGTTGATTTTGACAATTTGTTTCCTGTTGCTAAGTTAGGACTTAAACCAGTCTGTGGAACCTATGCCGATAGCTTGAAGTTTCTTACATAATATATTGTGGTTGACAGTATTGAAGGCCTTTTGCAAGTCTAAAGTTACCATTCCTATGAGGTTCCCTATAGACATTTCAGTTCTCATGTAATCCATCAAATTAATTAGGGAGGTGTCGGTTGAGTAAGATCTCCTAAAGCCTGATTGGTAACTATGAAGAATGTTGCTGTCACTAAGATATTTAACTACTTGACAGTACACCGCCCTCTCTAGAATTTTGGATATTACACTGAGTATACTAACAGGCCTATAGTTGCTGACATCAGACCTACTATTTTTCTTGAAGATAGGAGTAACTCTGGCCTCCTTGAACCCATCTGGCACTGTATTAGTGGTGATGGACAAATTTATTATGTGAGCAATGGGGATTGCCAGTTCAGAGGCAGCATCTTTTATGAATTTAGACGGGATGTTATCTGGGCCGGTGCTCTTAATTGGGTTTAACCTGCTTAGTTCTTTTTGCACGAAGTCGTGAGATACACTTACTAGTTGACAACTGTTTGGAGTTACTCCTTTATTGGTATAGTATGTTTTAAATTTATCAGAGTCTGTGTTAAAGGTATTTGATGCAGCTGGTAGCTTACTTACTAGTGTTGATGCGACAGTTGTGTAGTATGAATTAAAACAATTTGCCACTTTAGTTGTTTCGTGGCATACCTCGTTATCGACATTTAGAACTATGTTAGATCTATCTACGGGTTTATGGCTATACCCCAACTGTTTGAGTTGTTGCCAGAGCTTTCTAGGATTATTCTTGTACTCTTCGATCTTTGAGCAATAGTGTCTTGCCTTTGCACCTTTTATAAGCCTCTGCACTCTGTTCCTCACCCTTTGGAATTCATTTAGTGCTGCAATATCCTGTCTGTCTGCCTTAAATCTTTTTATCAACTGGTCTCTGAATTTCATATTATCTAATATCTCAGTAGTCATCCAGGGTTCAGTATTCGTTTAATCCTAACCTCTTTAACTGGTGCAATATTATCAAGAATGGCAGTGAACATTGTTTTGAATTTTTCCCAGGCATCATTTACGTCCGTGCAACTTGTTATCACTGACAAGTCACAATTGTGTAGCATATTTACCAGTGTTTCTTTACTGTAGTTTCTAGTTGACCTAACTTTTATTGTCTTGAGGTGGTTCTGACCGCGCAGCAGTGTCTGCCTGTTCATTGCCCTGTACGTCAACATGACCAGGGACCCAACAAAAGACAATATCTTTGTGCTTGCTAGAGATACGGCGTAACCAAAGTTGGATACGAAGAACTAGGGGGTGAGGTGTATCAATTTTACGGATAGCCTGTAAAGCACTAAGGGAGTCTGAAACGACCACAAATGGTTGACACAGGCATAGATGCAATACGGATAAGTGCCACAAGAATGGCATACAATTCAGCCGTAAATATGCTAGCCGAGGGTAATAGATGCCCTCGCACAACGCTGTCTGGAAACACTGCTGCGAATCCAACGCCGTCAGATGACTTTGAACCATCGGTGTATACTGCGATGGCATGGGAATGAGAACGGAAGTGGTCTAGAAAAAAAGAGCGAGAAGCCGCCGTAGGTAGACGGGCTTTCGCGCAAGGTAGAGGAATAGAACAGACACAGACAGCAGGAACTTCCCAAGGGGGTAGGGAAAAGGGAGATGTCACATGAACATATAAAGGTGGTAGATGAAGGGAAGACAAGAGTGAATGTAAACGAAGAGAAAAGGGACGAAGTAAACAGGGCAACGAACAAATAACAAGCGTCTACTAACATCTGTGACAATCCTATACATGGAAGGATTGCGGAGGTCATGAGAGCGAATGCAATGTGCATCACGACGATCGGACAAGGATGGAATGTTCGCTTCTACATAGAGGCTCTCAACTGGGGAAGAACGAAATGCACCAAGGCATAAACGCAATCCCTGGTGATGAATGGGATTAAGGCTGGAAAGAGTAGCAGGTTAGGCCTCCGAATATATCTGGTCACCATAATCGAGTTTCGATAATATTAAGGCTGAATGAAAGATGTGCGAGGGTTTTTAAGCGGTTCAGCTGGCTATGACAAGTTGCCTTCAGAGAGGTAATGTGAGGTTTCCAGGACAATCGACGGTCAAACAGGAGGCCGAGAAACCTGACTATCACGTTCTGGGATACATGAGCCGTATAGGTACAATGGATGATCAGAGACCACTGAACGTCTAGTAAACATAATTTGATGAGTTTTGCCACTAGAAAATTTAAACCCGTGAGTGGTGGGGAAGACTTCCATGACTAGTTATTAAGCGGCCTTCAACCTGCTTCCACAGTCACCTCTGTTTCTAACTTGCAGCTCTGGACTCTGAGGTACCTTGTCACCTCAAACTGTTCTCGAGTCTTTGTTTTCTCGCTTGAATGTATCTTTTACAAGACTTCCCACAACTACACTTTCCCTTTGCCTCTCTACTTCTCCAAAGTCTAAAACATCTCCAAAGTTCAAATCTACTTTAACCTCTCCTTCACTTACCCTTCCCAAACATTTTTTCCTTTCCAGTCTTTGTGTGCCTAATACTTTACCTCTTACTGTCACTATTATGGGTTTGGAGCTGTATAACCCTCTGGTTTAGCGCTTCTTTTGATTATAATAATAATATGGGTTTGGAGGTTCATCCTCTCCTGTCCTTTGTTAAATTAACTAACTTCTCATCCACTCTTTCTTTGGTAACTTTCGTGTCTCCAATCTTTATTCACCCTATCCCTTCTATCTCTGATGTTGCACTACCTGCAACTTTCTTGTCCTCTTGAAATGCTTGAAGCTATCCCCGAATATATTGGAGACAAAACCAATGATGGACACCAATCCACCTCCCATCACTCCTCTTCCTCACTTTTCTAAACCATCTTCATAACTCCTTTCTTGGCATTGTTGCTGTGTGACCCTTGTAGGTTTAGCACTTCATTTTTTATAATAATCATCTTGGCAATGTTCCAATCCTTCGCTGTTTACTCATTTTTCGCTACCTCCACTTTATTAACCCTTTCGGGGTCAGTGCCGTACTAGTACGTTTTACGCGCCAGGGTCGGTGCCTTACTAGTACGCGTAAATTCTAGCGGCCTCAAATTAAGTGGGGAAATGGCTGGTAGGCCTACATATGAAAGAATGGGTCTGTGTGGTCAGTGTGTGCAGTATAAAAAAAATTTCTGCAGCACACACTGCATGAGAAAAAAAAACTGACCGTTTTAAAACAGCGACTTTGCAGTCTATTTTCATATGGTATTTATTGATGTATTCTCGTTTTCTTGGTCTCATTTGATAGAATGGAAGATATATTACAGAAATAGAGATGATTTTGATTGGTTTGACAAAGACAAGTACAGCGGACCCCCGAGTAACGAGCACCCCGGAAATCGTACAATTATGTAAGTTGTATAATATTGTAAGTGCTTTTGTAAGTGTATTTTTGGGGTCTGAAATGGACTAACCTACTTGACATTATTTCTTAAGGGAGTAAATTCGTTCGGTAATGGCACTTGAGCAGGCTTCTGGAATGAAATTTCCTCGTTACTCGGGGGTCCACTGTACCTTGAAATTGAGCTTAAAGTAGCGAAAATGTTCGATTTTTGCCAATGTTCAAGAGTAAACAAATCACACCATGCGTCCAATACACATCAACTGGCGAGTCTATTCTCGCACACGTACGCTGATATTATTTATACCATTTTTACAATGATACAGTTGTATACATAACAGTAAGTCTATTTTTTTGTGAGAATAAAAATTCAAAATGGAAAGCAAAAGTAATGTAAGAGGGGCCTGGAGACGTGACTAATGAACAGAGATGATGTTATTTTAGTGCCAGGAATGTCTGCCTTGCTTATTCTGGACCCCATTTTGAAATTGGCATCGTTTGAAATTTGTGTGAAATTGGCCAAATTGCCATTTTCTGACCACTATTTTGGGTAGTTGAAATTGGTAAATGGACGGTTTCTTGTACTCAATTGATAGAAGAAATGGAGTTCTAGCGAAATAGCTATGATTTTAGTGGACTGGAACATTGGAATTGGCCAAAAATAGGGCACAAA
>WNWK01014123.1:0-52653 GCA_009830355.1 Cherax destructor | reverse complement strand
AACTCTCCCTGGAATTTGTCCAAGCTGAAGGTGTCCCCCAGGGATGTGTTCTGAGCACAACACTTTTCTGCTTGCTATAAATAATTTGGCATCTGTTCTCCCATCCAATATTTGGTCATCGCTCTATGTGGATGACTTTGCTATAGCTTGTGCAGGTGCTGACTGTCACCTCATTGCAGTTTCCCTCCAGCATGCCATCAACGGGTTTCTGATTGGGCCACCACTCACGGGTTTAAATTTTCTAGTGGCAAAACTCATCAAATTACGTTCACTAGGCGTTCAGTGGTCTCTGATCATCCATTGTACCTATACGGCTCACGTATCCCAGAACGTGATACAGTCAGGTTTCTCGGCCTCCTGTTTGACCGCAGATTGTCCTGGAAACGTCACATTACCTCTCTGAAGGCGACTTGTCATAGCCGGCTGAACCTCCTTAAAACCCTCGCACATCTTTCATGGGGGGCTGATCGTAGAACTCTCCTTCGTCTACATTCGGCCCTAATTCTATCGAAACTCGATTATGGTGACCAGATATATTCGCAGCCTCTCCTGCCACTCTTTTCAGCCTTAATCCCATCCATCACCAGGGATTACGCTTATGCCTTGTGCTTTTCATTCTTCCCGGTTGAGAGCCTCTATGTAGAGCGAACATTCCATCCTTGTCCGATCGTCGCGATGCACATTGCATTCGCTATTATGTTCGCTCTCATGACCTCCAATCCTTCCATGTATAGGATTGTCACAGATGTTAGTAGACGCTCGTTATTTGTTCGTCGCCCCTGTTTACTTCGTCCCTTTTCTCTTCGTCTGCATTCACTCTTGTCTTCCCTTCAGCTTCTTCTTTATATGTTCATGTGGCTTCACCCTTTCCTCTACCCCCTTGGGAAGTTCCTGCTGTCTGTGTCTGTTCTATTCCTCTACCTTGCGCGAAAGCCCAACTGCCTACGGCGGCTTCTCGCTCTTTCTTTCTAGACCATTTCCGTTCTCATTTCCATGCCATCGCAGTATACACCGATGGTTCAAAGTCATCTGACGGCGTCGGATTCGCAGCAGTGTTTCCGGACAGCGTCGTACGAGGGCATCTATTACCCTCGGTAAGCATATTTACGGCTGAATTGTATGCCATTCTTGTGGCACATCAAGTCATATTATTATAATCAAAATCAAGCACTAAACCCACCAGGGCCATACAGTACTGAACACTCAAGTCGTAAAACCACTTGCCTCCACTCACTCCTATCTTACATGCTCACATATTTCTGCAGGATGTCCAAGCCACTTGCACACAACCTCCTATACCCCTCTCCTCACTCCCTACCTTTCCTAGGCAACCCTTATCATGTCTTCCCTTCACTACTCATTTATACACCCTCCAAGTCATCCTAATTTACTCCATCCTCTCTTAAGTGTTCAAACCACCTCAACAACCCCTTATCAGCTCTCTGGATAACTCTTGTCTTATGGTTGGTAATATGTGGTATTTTTACTGATGTTGGCAGATGATTGTGGTTGTGGTGGTGGCAGGTGAGTTGTGGGAGCTGATAGTTGTGAAACTGCCTCTTATGTTTATATAGGTATTGTAGAGGGTTAGATGAACATTCTCCATGCATTAAATAGATCAACAAGCAACCAAAACTATAATGTAAACAATATATAACTTGATTATTTTTGAGTCTTGATGAATTACTGTCCAAACATAGATCTACGTTTTCACTGCCAGCGCTCCGAATATTTTAATTAAAGAGGGCAGTTTTCTGTGTGTAATAAGACCAAAAAAAATATAAGATCAGTACTTACCGAGTTATAAGATCGCGAAGTTGACGCTTCATGCTCACCTGACAGCAGCATGGAGTCCTGCCACTTGCACAAATGTTGCTGATATACCTTTTTTCCTCATTTTTATTTGATTTTATATAATTTTTATGTTTTGATAATTACAATTTATAATAGTTCTTGTGATTTCACAGCCTGTCTTTGTTCTGACACTAATATTTGGTACTGAAATAGTACTCAAATAGTCACAAACACACCTACAGGTGAACATTTTCACCTGCCTTGGTTATTTACTATTATCTAGAAATATATACAAAGTATTTATAGGTCACAGCAATGTTTTAGATACGCTATAGTATATATGAAACTCCTTGAAGCATGGTGTTAAAATGAGTGTCACTGAACTGCTGACATAGGGCATAGGTTATAGGACATTCTGGCAGGATAACTCAACCAGTAGTATAAAAAATGAAAGGATGTTGCACATGGGTTATTATCGAGGTTTTTGACATTTCCTCAGCCATTTATGGCCACATCCACCTCAAAGTTACTGTGGTCAACATCACTTTCCTCTTAAAAGGGAAGTGTTACTACGACATGGCATCAGTGAATCTCAGGTGTTTGCCATGCTATTTGCTCTAACTGGCGCTCAATAGAAGTGGTGCTCCCACAAAGTACTAAGTGTCCAAGATTTTTTTAATACTGCACACACCGAGTGTTAAGACCCATTCTATACTGACCAGGCATCTCAGGCCAATCATGGAGCACTAGCAGTGAAAACGTAGATTACGTTTGGACAGTTTAACCCTTTGTTTCGGTCGTATATATACATCTTACGAGCCACTGTTTCGGACGTATTAATACGCATAAATTCTAGCGGCCTCAAATCAAGTGGGAGAAAGCTGGTAGGCCCACACGTGAGAGAATGGGTCTGTGTGGTCAGTGTGCGCAGTATAAACAAAATTGGGCAGCCAGTGGTGCATTGTGGGAGTCATTTCAGTAGTCCATGTTCAGCATGCCTAGCGGTAAGAAATACCTGACTCCCGGCGAATCTGGGACTCTTCTCTTCTTCAGAGATAGCTCTAACACAGATGGAAGTGTCTCTGAAGATGAATTTCATGGTTTTGAGGAGTTTGTGACCGAAAGCAATACCCAGAATACCACAAGGAAGGAAGGAAGAAAGAAAGAAAGTAAGGAAGGAAGGAAGGAAGGAAAGAAGAGATGAGAGGAAGGAAGGAAGGAAAGAAGAGATGAAAGAAAGGAAAGAAGAGATGAGAGGAAGGAAGGAAAGAAGAAGGAAGGAAGGAGGAAAGGAAGGAAAGAAGAAAGGAAAAAAGAAAGAATGGAAGGAGAGATGAGAAGAAGGAAGGAACAAAAGAAGTAAGAAAGGAAGGAAGAAAAAAAGGAAGTAATGAAGGCCTACCAGCTTTCTCCTGCTTGATTTGAGGCCGCTAGAATTTAGGCGTATAGATACATCCGAAACAGTGGCTCGTAAGACATATATATACGACCAAAACAGTCAAAGGGTTAAGTAGCAAAATATTTTCCTCGAGATATTTCTTCACACTGGGGCCAAACACTTCATGGAACCAATCAATGAAAATTTCCCTAGTGACCCATGCCTTATTGTTAGACTTCCACATCACACACAAATTAGCCTTGGCAACACTGCATCTCTTAAACGCTCGGGGATTTTCAGAGTGATACACCACTAAAGGCTTCACTTTGAAATCCTCTCTAGCATTAGCACACAACATAAGAGTTAGCCTGTCTTTTATAGGCTTGTGTCCTGGCAGTGCCTTTTCCTCCTGTGTAATGAAGGTCCTGTTTGGCATTTTCTTCCAAAACAGGTCTGTTTCATCACAATTGAACGCTTGTTGGGGTTTGAATTGTTCAGCCTCTATGTACCCCTTGAATTCCTGAACATATTTTTCAGCCGCACTTTTTTTCTTATGAAATGATAGAGAATCTTTTTCCGATCACAACGCCACAAAAATTATGAAATTTGATAAAAATTAACGGAATTATGCTTTCGCGAAGTTAGCGGTATCAATGACATTTACGCATCGGCGATTTCGCCCACTTTGAGCCCTATTTTCGGCAAATTCCAATGTTTCAGTCTACTAAAATTATAGCTATTTCGCTAGAACTCCATTTTTTCTATCGATTGAGTACAAGAAACTGCCTATTTACCAATTTCAACTACCCAAAATTGTGGTCAGAAAATGGCAATTTGGCCAATTTCACACAAATTTCAAACGATGCCAATTTCAAAATAGGGTCCATAATAAACAAGGCAGACATTCCTGGCACTAAAATAATATCTTCTCTGTTCATTAGTCACGTCTCCAGGCCCCTTTTACATTACTTTTGCTTTCCATTTTGAATTTTTATTCTCACAAAAAATAGAAGATTTACTGTTATGTATACGACTGCATCATTGTAAAAATGGTATAAATAATATCAGACTCTCCAGTTGATGTGTATTGGATGCATGGTGTGATTTGTTTACTCTTGAACATCGGCCAAAATCGAACATTTTTGCTACTTTGCGCTCAGTTTCAAGGTACTTGTCATCATGAAACCAGGCAAAATTATCTCTATTTCTGTAATATATCATCTATTCTATAAAATGAGTCTAAGAAAACGAGAATACAAGCATAAATACCATACGAAAATAGACTGCAAAGTCGCTGTTTTAAACCAAAAACACGGTCAGAGTTTTTTTTCCTTATTATGCACTGTGTGGTGCAGGAATTTTTTATACTGCGCACACTGACCGCACAGACCCATTCTATCACATCTAGGCCTAACAGCCTGTTTCTGCTTGATTTGAGGGTGCTAGAATTTAGGCGTACTAGTACGACCATAACCCCAGGGTGTAAGCTGTACTAGTACGGCTGAAACCCCGAAAGGGTTAAGAGTGTAGCATGCATGCAGGGAGTGTAGCATGTTTGCAAGGAGTGCAGCATGTATGCAGGGAGTGTAGTATGTATGCAGGGAATGTAGCATGTATGCAGGGAGTGTAGCATGTATGCAGGGAGTGTAGCATGTATACAGGGAGTGTAGCATGTATGCAGGGAGTGTAGCATGTATGCAGGGAGTGCAGCATGTATGCAGGGAGTACAGCATGTATGCAGGGAGTGTAGCATGCATGCAGGGAGTGTAGCATGTATGCAGGGAGTGTAGCATGTATGCAGGGAGTGTAGCATGCATGCAGGGAATGTAGCATGCATGCAGGGAGTGTAGCATGCATGCAGGGAGTGTAGCATGCATGCAGGGAGTGTAGCATGCATGCAGGGAGTGTAGCATGCATGCAGGGAGTGTAGCGTGTATGCAGGGAGTGTAGTGTGTATGCAGGGAGTGTAGTGTGTATGCAGGGAGTGTAGCATGTATGCAGGGAGTGTAGCATGTATGCAGGGAGTGTAGCATGTATGCAGGGAGTGTAGCATGCATGCAGGGAGTGTAGTAAGGCAGGGAGGGAGTGTAGCAGGCAGGGAGGGAGTGTAGCAGGCATGCAGGGAAGTGACCCCGGATAAGGACTTGGTACCTAAATTCCTTCTCCCCTCCTCCCTCTCTTCCATCTAGCAACATCAGTCTTCAATAAAGGTTAGTGTCACATTCAGTTCATTCATTTGTGCATGTAAATCTATCTTTAAGGCCCCCCAAAAATTTTGTTTTCAAACTTCTGGGTTTCTGGAACAGATTAATTGAATTTCCATTATTTCTTATGGGGAAAATTGTTTCAGTTTTCGTGTGTTTCAGTTTTAGTGCATCCCTCAGGAACGGATTATGCACGAAAACGGAGGATTGACTGTATAAATGAACATTTAACATCACACTTACCTTTATTCGTGACTCTTGTTGGTGTATAGAAGACAGAGAGGAGGAGAAAGGGAGGCGAGTTTATTGTTTGGAGGCAGGACAAAATGCTTCAGTTTGACACTAATATCAGCTCTACGCTTATTTATCTATCACAATTTATCTAATATGACATAATAAACGATATTAATAACATAGAAACAAGATACATTGGAACCCCGAGTTTCGAACGCCTCGGCAATCGAACAAATCGAGTTTCGAACACTTTTTTAGAACAAATTTTGTCCCGCCAATCGAACATGTCCCACGTTTCGAACAAGTGCCTACCAGGCCTGTCCACCCAGGCGATGCCTGTGCAGGCTCATGAGTCAGTCTAGCTTTGTTTATCCTCCAGTGAACATTACCCTGTGTGCTCATCCAAACATTTCACAATTAATTACAGTGGTACCTCGACTTACGATATTAATCCGTCAGAGAGGGCATATTTTAAGGCGAAACAATCGTTACACGAATCAATTTTCCCCATAAGAAATAATGGAAATAAATTTAATCCGTCCAAGACTTCCAAAAGTAGTTAAATAAAATATTTTTTAGAACTTTTTGACATTAAATAATACACAATTTAATGAATAATACCTAAATACACATGTAAATATTGTACAATAACATGTCACTTACATTTATTGAAGAGTTGTTGATGTGTGGAGAACGGGAGGAGGGAAGAAGGTGGAGTAGTATGCTAGTGTTTGGAAGGGAATCCTTCCATTAACACTGCAGGTACCAAGTTCTTTTCTGGGGTTACTGGCCTTTTCTTTGAATGCTACACTCCCTGCATGAATGCTACACTCCCTGCATGAATGCTACATCGCATGAATGCTCACTCCTGCATGAATGCTACACTCCTGCATGAATGCTACACTCCTGCATGCCTACTACACTCCCTGCATCCTTGCTACACTCCCTGCATCCTTGCTACACTCCCTGCATCCTTGCTACACTCCCTGCATCCTTGCTACACTCCCTGCATCCTTGCTACACTCCTGCATCCTTGCTACACTCCCTGCATCCTTGCTACACTCCCTGCATCCTTGCTACACTCCCTGCATCCCTGCTACACTCCCTGCATCCTTGCTACACTCCCTGCATCCCTGCTACACTCCCTGCATCCCTGCTACACTCCCTGCATCTTTGCTACACTCCCTGCATGCCTGGTACACTCCCTGCATGCATGCTACACTCCCTGCATCCCTGCTACACTCTCTGCATCTTTGCTACACTCCCTGCATGCCTGCTACACTCCCTGCATGCCTGCTACACTCCCTTCATAAATGCTACACTCCCTGCATGAATGCTTCACTCCCTGCACATTCTTTACCACAGGCTTGGCACTAGGAGCTTTCTTGGGGCCCATGGTGGCTTATTTAGCAGTTGCAAGCACTAAAAACAGTGGAATAATGACAATATACTGGTATGAATGCGTGGGTGTGGGTGGGTGGTCGCTCTCACTTGTAAACAATAGCACACTGACGCTCCCTGGAGTGCGCGCTCAGCTGGGCGCCAAGCGGACACGTCCGGTACGAATGTCGTTACATGAAGCAAACATCGTTAATCGCAATCAATTTTTTTACGTTATAAATATCGGTACTCGAAAATAACGTAAGATGACAGCATCGTAACACGGGGTATGACTGTAATTGTTTAGAGCTTGTTCATTGAGTGGTAGAGGCAGTGGTCGAGGCAGGCGGTGGTAGAGAGAGGCAGTGGTAGAGGCAGGCAGTGGTAGAAGCAGGCAGTGGTAGAGGCAGGCAAGGGTAGAGGCAGTGGTAGAAGCAGGCAGTGGTAGAGGTAGGCAGTGGTAGAGGTAGGCAGTGGTAGAGGCAGGGAGTGGTAGAGAGAGGCAGTGGTAGAGGCAGGCAGCAGTAGAGGCAGGCAGTGGTAGAGGCAGTCTTAATGTAGAGTGAAACAAGATTAAATGAATAAACGAGAGAATAAGTGTGTAGAAGGTTTGTGAGTTTTGTAAACAAACCAGCTGTTGCTGTTACCAGCCTGGACGCGAATGAATTCTGTTCACTCCATGAAGCCGACTGGAAAAACATTCATATTTATGTTAATTTATGTTTATATGTTATGTAGCGTGTTTATTACATTGGACCACCGGTTTACGTTATTACAGTGGATCCCCGGAGTTCGTAATTAATCCGTTCCAGAGGGCGCTCCGAACACTGAATATTACGAACTCCGAATCTATTTTCCCCACAAGAAATAATGGAAATAAAATTAATCCGTTTCAGATACCCAAAAGTTTTAAAATAAAATATTTTTGTACATTAAATATACATTAAATTACACAGAAAACAATGAGACATGAAGAATAAAACAATAATAACATGTCACTTACATTTATTGAAGAGTTGTTGATGCAGAAATATTTTTCACTCCAGCAGAAGGCTGCGCAGACCACCTAACCGACATTAGTACAAATCCCATAGATTTCGAAAAAGAAATGGCCAACATGCCCACTCACTCAGCACCTGGACCAGATTCATGGAATGCTTTATTTATAAAGCAGTGCAAAGTACCATTAGCAAGAGCCCTTAGTAATCTGTGGAGAAAGAGCTTAGATCTAGGTGAAATACCAGAGGCCTTAAAGAGTGCAGACATAGCTCCTTTGCATAAGGGAGGTAGTAGAGCACTAGCTAAAAATTACAGACCAGTAGCCCTCACTTCTCACATCATAAAAATCTTTGAAAGAGTGATGAGACGGCAGATTACAAAGTTCATGGACCAGCACAACCAACATAACCCGAACCAGCATGGCTTTAGAGTGGGATGATCATGCCTGTCACAGCTGCTGAACCATTATGACAGAATTACGGAGGCATTGGAGGACGACCAAAACGCAGATGTGATTTACACAGATTTTGCAAAGGCGTTTGACAAATGCGATCATGGAGTGATAGCGCACAAAATGAGGGCCATAGGCATTACGGGAAGGTAGGCAGATGGATTTTGAGTTCCTAACACACAGAACACAAAAAGTAGTAGTGAACAGGGCAAGATCCAGCATCAGCGAGGTCAAAAGCTCAGTGCCCCAAGGCACTGTCCTGGCACCTCTGCTGTTTCTCATCCTCATAGCAGACATAGATAAAAACACCCAGCACACTTTTGTATCATCATTTGCAGATGACACTAAAATAAGCATGAAAGTCACTACGATAGAGGACACTGAAAAATTACAGGAGGACATAAGCAGGGTCTTCCAATGGGCAGTGGAGAACAACATGACGTTCAATGGTGATAAGTTTCAGCTGCTTAGGTATGGAAAAAATTAAGAACTCAAAAGGAACACTATATACAAAACGCAAGAGGGTCACCACATAGAACGAAAGGAACACGTAAAGGACTTGGGAATACAGGTATCCCTCAACTTTCGCGTTTTCTACTTTCGCGGGCTTCACACATTCGCGAATTCCCGGCCGCCAAATTCCCACCCACCAAATCATATTTAAGTTTCCCGCCACCCAAGCGTCCCTACTACCTTCCCTCCGACCCAGCAGCCAGCCAGCACACCACTCACTCACTGAGTGTTTTCTTCATTCATTATTTGTTATTAAACTACAGTATAACATGTATGTAGTACTATATAGTACAATATTTTACTATGTTTTCATGCGTTTTATGATTGCTCATGGTTCAATAGGTTAAGGAAGCAGTAAGTAATGAATGTACTAAATAAAGGTTATCTATCTATTACATTTATTCCAAATTGATATCAGAAACATGATAAATACCCTAGAACTGTAATAAAGATGCTGGAATGAATAATATATGCCATATTATATGAGGGGTAACAGAGCAGGCAGACCGCCACCATATATGAGATGTTTACATCAGGGTAAACATGCCTAAATTACTCTTGTCGTAAGAACAAATGCAAAAATAGCATTTATTGTTTTTAGAATAATAATAATTTATAATAATTGATCTGGAGCACTTTAAATGTTATCAGTATTTGGTAGCTGATATTTAGAGCACTCCACAGCAATTATTATTAATTATTATTATAATTATTATTTCCCTACAATATATTGTAGGGAAATAATAATAATTATTATTATTTTCTTACAATATATTGTAGGGAAATAATAATAATAATAATAATAATAATTAATAATAATAATAATAATAATAATAAATAATAATTGCTGTGAAGTGCTCTAAATGTCAGCTACCAAATACTGATAACATTTAAAGTGCTCCAGATCAATTATTATAAATTATTATTATTCTAAAAACAATAAATGCTATTTTTGCCTTTGTTCTTACGACAAGAGTGATTTAGGCATGTTTAGCCTGATGTAAACATCTCATATATGGTGGCAGTCTGCCTGCTCTTTACCCTCATATAATATGGCATATATTATTCATTTCAGCATCTTTTTACAGTTCTAGGTATTTATCATGTTTCTGATATCAATTGGAATAAATGTAATAGATAGATAACCTTTATTACTAATATTAGTGTAATTACACAACATTTTATTAGCACTAAGGCTAACATCCAACACCCATGACGACTCACCAGACACTGAATGTTATTGCGCCTCTCCCTCCCTCCAATAGCTCCTCCCACTTCGTAAGGATGTTAGATGGTGAATTTAATGTATTTTTCTGTAAGCTTAACTCGTTGTATGTGTATTTTACTTTTTTATTGTTTTCTGTAATATATGAGTTATGCAAATTAAAATAAAGTTATGAAGTTGGAGTTTCATTTTTTGTTCTAATGTATACATATTTAATTCAACATTTGGCATCATTACAAAGTGGGCAGAGCTACAGCAGAGGGAGAAGAAGCAGTGTGTCAGTAACTTGATTCCCCATGACACTTCACAACACTATAAAATACTATTGTATAATTATACTATTACAGGCCTCCCTCCACAGCCAGCTCATATCAAAATAACATGTATATAGTACATTATTTTAAGATGTTTATATGTGTTTTACGATTGTTCATGGTTCAATAGGTTAAGGAAGCAGTATTGTATTATATTTCCCTACAATATATTGGGGCACCAAACATTCACGATTTTTCAACATTCACGAGGCTCTTGATCCCCTAACCCTCGCGAATGTTGAGGGATACCTGTAATTATGTCTGCTGATCTGTCGTTTAAAGACCATAACAAGACAAAGATCACAACAGCCAGGAAAATGACGGAGTGGGTATTGAGAACTTTCAAAACAAGGGAAATAATGCCGATGGTGACACTATTCAAATCACTAGTGCTCCCCCACTTAGAATACTGCTCAGTGCTGACGGCCCCGTTCAGGGCAGGAGAAATAGCAGAGCTGGAACAAATCCAGAGATCGTTTACGGCTCACATTGAGCCATTGAAACATCTAAATTATTGGGAACGCCTTCAAGTCTTGAACATGTACTCATTGGAGCGGAGGAGAGAGAGATACATGATAATATATACCTGGAAAGTACTTGAGGGCCTGGTCCCAAATCTGCACACTGCCATAACAACATACTGGAGTGAGAGATATGGGAGAAAGTGTAAAATAAACCCAGTGAGGAGCAGGGGTGCGGTGGGGACAATACGGGAGCACTGTATTAACATCCGGGGTCCCAGACTATTCAACATCTTACCAGAAGATATCCGAAACACGGCTGGAACCAGTGTAGAAGCCTTCAAGAGGAAACTGGACAAATATCTTCACCAGGTGCCAGATCAACCAGGCTGTGATGGATATGTGGGGCAGCAGGCCTCCAGCAGCAAGAAGCCTGGTTGACCAGGCAAGCACCAGACGAGCCTGGCCCATGGCCGGGCTCAGAGAGTAGATACTCTCGAAACTCTTCAAAGGTATATCAAAGGTATGGAAGACGGGAGGAGGGGAGAGGATGGAAGAGTTACTTTTGTTTGGAAGGGGAATTCCCTTCCATAAAGACTTCATGTACCAAGTCCTTTTCCTGGGTTACTTCCCTTCTTTGTTTTTTAATGCCACTAGGACCAGCTTGAGAGTCACTGGACCCCTGTTGCTCAAAACAGTGTTCCAGAGAGTTCTGTTTCTGCAGTATGTTTGGAATTGTGCTGGCGACAGGGGTGTGTTTTTGGGGACAGGACAAGATAGTTCTTCAACATTTCGCTAATATCATCTATACGGCTTATTTATCTATCACAGTTCATCTAATATGACATTTTTTTTTTTTTTTCAACAAGTTGGCCGTCTCCCACCGAGGCAGGGTGACCCAAAAAGAAAGAAAAAATCCCCAAAAAGAAAATACTTTCATCATCATTCAACACTTTCACCACACTCATACATAATCACTGTCTTTGCAGAGGCGCTCAGATACTACAGCTGAGAAAAGTCCCTCCCAGCTGTCACTATCTCAGACCCCTCCTTTAAAGTGCAGGCATTGTACTTCCCATTTCCAGGACTCAAGTCCAACTAAATCAATTAACTGGTTTCCCTGAATCCCTTCACAAAATGTTACCCTGCTCACACTCCAACAGATCGTCATGTCCCAAAACCATTCGTCTCCATTCACTCCTATCTAACACACTCACACATGCTTGCTGGAAGTCCAAGCCCTCGCCCACAAAACATCCTTTACCCTTCCTTCCAACCTTTTCTAGGACGACCCTACCCCGCCTTCCTTCCCCTACAGATTTATAAGCTCTCCAAGTCATTCTACTTTGATCCATTCTCTCTAAATGACCAAACCACCTCAACAACCCCTCTTCAGCCCTCTGACAAATACTTTTAGTAACTCCACACCTTCTCCTAATTTCCACATTCCGAATTTTCTGCATAATATTTACACCACACATTGCCCTTAGACAGGACATCTCCACTGCCTCCAGCCTCCTCCTCGCTGCAGCATTTGCAACCCATGCTTCACACCCATATAAGAGTGTTGGTACCACTATACTTTCGTACATTCCCTTCTTTGCCTCCATGGATAACGTTTTTGTCTCCACAGATACCTCAACGCACCACTCACCTTTTTTCCTTCATCAATTCTATGGTTAACCTCATCCTTCATAAACCCATCCGCTGACACATCAACTCCCAAATATCTGAAAACATTTACTTCTTCCATAATCCCTCTCTCCAATGTGATATCCAATTTTTCTTTATTTAAATCGTTTGATACCCTCATCACCTTACTCTTATCTATGTTCACTTTTAACTTTCTACCTTTACACACTCTCCCAAACTCGTCCACTAACCTTTGCAACTTTTCTTTAGAATCTCCCATAAGCACAGTATCATCAGCAAAAGTAACTGTGTCAACTCCCATTTGCATTTAATTCTCCATAATTTAATCCCACCTCTCCCCAACACCCTAGCATTTACTTCTTTTACAACCCCATCTATAAATATATTAAACAATCATGGTGACATTACACATCCCTGTCTAAGACCTACTTTTACCGGAAGTAATCTCCTCTCTCCTACACACCCTAACCTGAGCCTCACTATCCTCATAAAAACTCTTTACAGCCTTCAGTAACTTACTACCTATTCCATACACTTGCAACATTTGCCACATTGCTCCCCTATCCACTCTATCATATGCCTTTTCTAAATCCATAAATGCAATAAAAACTTCTCTACCTTTATCTAAATACTGTTCACATATATGCTTCACTGTAAACACTTGATCTACATATCCCTACCCACTGTAAAGCCTCCTTGCTCATCTGCAATCCTACTCTCTGTCTTACCTCTAATTCTTTCAATAATAACCCTGCCATACACTTTACCTGGTATACTCAGTAAACTTATTCCCTATAATTTTTACACTCTGTTTTATCCCCCTTCCCTTTATATAAAGGAACTATACATGCTCTCTGCCAATCCCTAGGTACCTTCCCCTCTTTCATACATTTATTTAACAAAAATACCAACCACTCCAGCACTATATCCCCACCTGCTTTTAACATTTCTGTCATGATTCTGTCAATTCCAGCTGCTTTACCCCCTTTCATTCTACGTAATGCCTCACGCACCTCCCCCACACTCACATCCTGCTCTTCTTCACTCCTAAACGATGTTGTACCTCCCTGGCCAGTACATGAAATTACCGCCTCCCTTTTTTCATCGACATTTAAAAGTTCCTCAAAATATTCCCGCCATCTACCCAATACCTCCAGCTCCTCATCTACTAACTCCCTACTCTGTTTTTAACTGACAAATCCATTCGTTCCTAGGCTTTCTTACCTTGTTTATCTCACTCCAAAAATTTTTCTTGTTTTCAGCAAAATTTCTTGACAGAGCCTCTCCCATTCTTTCATCCGCTCTTCTTTTGCACTCTCTCACCACTCTCTTCACCTTTCTTTTACTCTCCATATACTCTGCTCTTCTATTAACACTTCTGTTTTGTAAAAACCTCTCATAAGCTACCTTTTTCTCTTTTATCACACCCTTTACTTCTTCATTCCACCACTCACTCCTCTTTCCTAATGCACCCACCCTCCTATAGCCACAAACTTCTGCCCCACATTCTAATACTGCATTTTTAAAACTATCCCAACTCTCTTCAACCCCCCCATTACTCCTACTTGCACTAGCCCACCTTTCTGCCAATAGTTGCTTATATCTCACCCTAACTTCCTCCTCCCTTAGTTTATACACTTTTACCTCTCTCTTACTTGCTGTTGCCATTTTCTTTTTGTCCCATCTACCTTTTACTCTAACTGTAGCTACAACCAAATAATGATCTGATATATCCGTTGCCCCTCTATAAACATGTACATCCTGAAGCCTACTCATCAACCTTTTATCCACCAATACATAATCCAACAAACTACTTTCCTTACGTGCTATATCATACCTTGTATATTTATTTATCCTCTTTTTCATAAAATATGTATTACTTATTACCAAACCTCTTTCTACACATAGCTCAATTAATGGTTCCCCATTTACATTTACCCCTGGCACCCCAAATTAATATGACATAATAAACAATATTAATAACATAGAAACATGACATATACTCTAGAATGAATAAAATATCATTACGAATGGAGGACTGGTGTTGTGGTGTTTATTGTTGGGTGTATAAGGGCTACTGAAAGATACGCCTTACATAGTGATGGCTGCCAGACACACGGTTGTGTCGTCAGTCGCCCTATATAACTCCAACAACATTGGAGGAGTTAAGTTTTGTGTTGTCTTTTTTCTATCGCTTAATCGCTTAACTTACTTGCTATACTGTTAATGCTACACTTTATCGCTGGCTGGCACTATAGCCTTTATCAACTCCTGCTGTTTTAGTATCATAACATATTGTAGAATCACTGAATCACTTAAGAAGACATTCTTCCCTCTCAGTTCTTTACCAAAGGGCTGGCACTAGGAGCTTTCTTGGGGCCCATGGTGGCTTATTTAGCAGTTGCAAGCAGGCACTGGACAGGCACCTAAAGTCGGTACCTGACCAGCCAGGCTGTGGTTCGTACGTTGGACTGCATGCGGCCAGCAGTAACAGCCTGGTTGATGAGGCTCTGGTCCAACATGAGGCCTGGTCACAGACCGGGCCGCAGGGGCGTTGACCCCTGGAATTCTCTCCAGGTAAACTAAAAACAATGGAATAATGACAAAATGTATGGTATGAATGCATGAGTGGCGGTCACTCGCTGGTAAACAATATATCCATACTCATTATTTTCCATTTCAAAACCCATACCCCTAACTAATCCTAGTTTAAAGTCCTAACAACACCCTCAACTGAACTAACAAGAAAACCCACACCTGCCCTAGATAAGTGAACCCCATCCCTGGCATACATGTCATTTCTTCCGTAGAAGTGGTCCCAGTTGTCAATGAATGGTACTGCATTATCCTTACAGTGTTTGTCCAGCTAAAAATTAATGCCAATTGCTCTGGCCAACCATTCATTTCCAACACCCCTTCTTGGCAAAATGCCACATATTGTGGAATATTACTTTGGTAAACAACAACACTACTTATCTTTGTTTCTGGGTCAACTTCTTGCAGCCACGGGTCAAGAACTTCCTCCGATGCGACCCAGAGTTTACCAAAATCCACTAAGCTGTATGGGAGAATAAATGTGTGAGTTATATTGCCCCTGAGGAGCGTATGCCCATATAGTCAGTCATTGAATGGACTGAATGGCGGTTTACTCACAGGTTTTGGTCGGATCACCCGCGTCTCACCGGGTAAATGATAAATCTGCCTAAAACAAAATACAGTGGACCCCCGAGTTTCGTAAAAACTTCACTCCTGAAGTCTGCTCAAGTGCCATTACCGAACGAATTTACTCCCTTAAGGAAAAATTTCACGTAGGTTAGTCTATTTCAGACCCCCAAAAATACACTTCCACAAGAACTTACAAAATTATACTTACATAATTGCACGATTTCCGGGGTATTCGTTAACCGAGGGTCCACTGTATGTATTCCTAACTGCGCAGGTGGTTAACATCTATGTTTAACCCTTAAACTGTCCACACGTAGATATATGTTCACTCGCGTAGCTGACCGAATATTTTGAAAAAAAAAAAAATTAAAAATGAAGAGCACATTTTTATAAACAGGATAGGCTAAAAAAAAAGAAATTTGGGCCAGTACTTACCGAGATATAAGCCCGCCAATTTGGTACTGGATGCTCACCTGACGGCAACATCAAGTCCTGCCGCTTGCAGAAGTAATGCTGATATACTTTTTTTTCTAGTTTTTATTTTAATTTATATAATTTTTATGTTCTGATAATTACAATTTACAATAGTTCTTGTGATTTCATAGCCAATCTTTCTTCTAACACTAATATTATGTACTGAAATAGTACTCAAATAGTCACAATCACACCAACAGGTGAACAATTTCACCTGCCTTGGTCATTTACTATTGTCTATAAATATATAGTAAAGTAAAGTAAATTTTATTTCTTGCAGATTGCAGATTACATAGGTATTTGTAATTACAATGTAAATTAAGTGCAAGGAGAGCCACTGATATGCCATGGCATTAGGGGCAGCTTAATCTAGTAACTTAAAGACTATGTACTTAATATTAGAGAAATTTATTGAGTTTATTCTAGTTAAAAATTGTTTTAAAAATTACAATATGATGAAATTGTACTGTTTAAATTATTATATGATGATATTAGATTGTTACAGGTGTTTAGATTCTCGAATGGTAATATGGAATTGAGATTATCTTAAGGAAAATAACATTGAGCATTTTTGACATTAACTTATAATATGAGTAGTATTTAGTTTTGATTGAGTAGGGGGTAACATAATAGTAACATATTATTAAAAATTGAGATTATCGTATAGGAAAGTAATAATGAGCATTTTTCAAAGTAGTTTATAGTATGATCATTTAGTTTTGGGTGAGTAGGTGGTTTTTGAGTTGAGTCTTAAATTGATTTTCAGACAAGATTATCTTAATATTTACTGGTAATGAATTCCAGATTCTGGGGCCCTTTATGTGCATAGAATTTTTACATAGGTTGATATGAACACGGGTATATCAAAAATGATCTGTGTCTTGTGTTGTGGTCATGGGTCCTATTAAAGTTGGTGAGGAGAATTTTGAGCGGAGGGTTTATATTAGAGTGTAAAGTTTTATATATGTAGTAGGCACAAGAGTAAGTATGAATGTTCTTTACGGTGAGTAGTTTTAGACTTTTGAATATTGGTGGAGTATGCTGTCTAGAGTGGGAATTTGTTATCATTCTGACTGGGCCTTTTGTTGTGTTATGAGTGGTCTAAGGTGATTTAATGTTGTTGATCCCCATGCACAGATTCCATAGGTGAGATACGGGTAGATAAGTGAATGATATAGTGCAAGGAGAGCTGATTGTGGTACATAATAGCGTATCTTTGATAATATGCCTACTATCTTCGAGATTTTCTTGGAAATTTGTTGTATGTGTGTTTGGAATTTAAGGCTACTGTCAAGGTGGATTCCTAGGAATTTTCCCTCTGTGAGTCTTGTGATGGGTGTACCATTGAGCGTTATGTTAAGTGGAACATTTGTGGCTTTGCTTCCAAACTGTATGAAGTAGGTCTTGTCAGTATTGAGAGTAAGCTTGTTAGTCGTCATCCATGTTGATATTTTCTGTAATTCGGCATTAACAGTGTTGGCCAGTATAACTGGATTTGGGTGAGAGAAGACATATGTTGTGTCATCTGCAAATAAAATGGGTTTGAGTAGTTGTGATGCATTCGGTAGGTCATTTATGTAAATGAGGAATAGGAGTGGCCCCAGGACACTTCCTTGAGGGACTCCGACTGTAATTTGTTGTGTGGAAGAGTTCGCTCCATTTGTGTACACATATTGGCTTCTGTTGGTGAGGTATGACTTTAGGTAGTTGAGTGGGTGCCCCCTTATACCATAATGTGCTAATTTTGTGAGCAGTAAATCATGGTCGACTGTATCAAAAGCTTTGCATAGATCAATGAAGATTCCCAGTGGGACTTCTTTCTTCTCAAGTGCGGTATATATTAACTCCAACATGTGCATAATAGCATCGTTTGTGCTCTTGTTTGTCCTGAATCCAAATTGACAGGGGTTGAGTACATTGTGTGAGACGAGGTAGGAATACATTTGTATTTATAGGTCCCAGCAATGTTTTAGACATCCTGGAGTATATATGAAACTCCTTGAAGAATCGTGTTATGACAATGGCCAGATAACTACTGATAGAGTGACATTGATGAATGAATGTGTGCAGGGAACCCTTGCTTTTTCACTCTGTTTATCTGTCTGTCTGTCTATCTGTCTGTCTGTCTATCTGTCTGTCTGTCTGTCTACCTATCTGTCTGTCTATATGTCTGTCTATCTATCTGTCTGTCTGTCTATCTGTCTGTATCTGTCTGTCTATCTGTCTAGGTCTGCTTATCTGTCTTTCTGTCTGCCTGTGTGCCTGGAGTATATGAAACTCCTTGAAGAATGGTGTGTTGACAAGTGTCAGATAACTCTTGACAGCCCAGTGACATTTGATAAATGTCAGCAGTGCTGGAGGGAACCCTCCCTTTTTCAATATCTGTCTGTCTGTCTATCTGTCTGTCTGTATCTGTCTGTCTGTATCTCTCTGTCTGTATCTGTCTGTCTATCTATCTGTCTGTGTGTCTAGCTCTGCTTATGTCTGTCTAACTCTGCTTATCTGTCTGCCTGTGTATGTCTTTCCGTCTGCTTGTCTCAGTCTCAGAGTGCGTCTCGTAAGCCAACAGGTATTATACACGATGCAGATGCAGAAGTGACGATGCGTATTACTTGCCAGGGGTTTCCATGCTTATTATGTATTATATCTACAAGCATTGTACAGTGGACCCCCGAGTTTCGTAAAAACTTCACTCCTGAAGTCTGCTCAAGTGCCATTACCACGAATTTACTCCCTTAAGGAAAAATTTCACGTAGGTTAGTCTATTTCAGACCCCCAAAAATACACTTCCACAAGAACTTACAAAATTATACTTACATAATTGCACGATTTCCGGGGTATTCGTTAACCGAGGGTCCACTGTATAGCATTTTGCCTGGAATTTTTGGGTTATCCTAGGTAATTTACACTATAATAACTGTACTTATGTGTACATGTGAGAGAGAGACAGAGATATAGGACATATAGATATAGACAAATATATAGACAGACAAAGATATAGACAGACAAAGATAAAGACAGACAAAGATAAAGACAGACAAAGATATAGACAGACAAAGATATAGACAGACAAAGATATAGACAGACAAAGATATAGACAGACAAAGATATAGACAGACAAAGATATAGACAGACAAAGATATAGACAGACAAAGATATAGACAGACAAAGATATAGACAGACAAAGATATGAGACAAAATGGAGATAGAGTTATAGACAGATAGAGAGTCAGCCAAAGCCAGCCAGCCTGCCGAATACATAAGAACATAAGAAAGAAGGAACACTGCAGCAGGCCTACTGGCCCATGCAAGGCAGGTCCATGTCACCCCCCAACTTAGACCAATGACCCACCTAGTCAGGTCACATCCTCTGAAGGAAGGAGCATGGCATCAGACATAGTAGCACAAGCTTGTCAGGTCCAACTCACACCCACCCACAGCCACTCATGTATTTATCTAACCTATTTTTACTTTCCTCATATAAGGGGAGTGTTAATGTCACATAACATAATTGAATCCCTGGTGTTTGCCACACTATTTGCTCTAGCTGGCACTCAATCGAACTGGTGCTCCCACAAGGTACTAAGTGGTCCCCGATTTTTTTAATACTGCGCACACTGAGGGCGCAGACCCATTCTCTCATGTCTAGGCGACTCAGGCCTATCGCACTAAATTTGAACGAATGTAAAATAAAACGTAGATGTACGTTCGGTCAGCTACGCGCGTGAACGTATATCTACGTGTGGACAGTTTAAGGGTTAAGGAGACTTACCTGGGTATTTGTATCGGACCCTTAATTCATACCCGGAGAACGCTGTCTTGCTTGTAGAACTTCGCTGATGAGTCACCGTCTCGTTGATGATCCAATTGCAATTGTCTATCTATGTTTGTCTTTTAGCAGTATTAAGAAGCTGCGCACACTTCTCTGTAATGTACCGCTATTTTATGATTAATTATCACTAAACGCACTGGAACAGAGTTCTTATCCAAATTCCCGACGTTAGTGGAGATTCAATAGGAGATCGAAGATGAACGACGAATGTCCCTTTGTCCGGTCAAATCACCACGCCATAAGCCCCTTTCCCTGGTCGCTGGTTAGTTCAATCTGATCCCCGCTCCTTCTCTGATCCTGCCCTCACCCTGTTTCGCTGACCTAAGCTCAATTCAACACTTGCTAAACACTGCAACAACTTGCAATTCAAATGCTTGTGTTCTTCAAATATTTAGACCACTGAGAGTTTATGATTGTTTTGTCAAGTGTAGAAAATGAAACAGCAGTTTTCTTTAACTTTCCTGCTATGGCAAAGAGTCACATTTCAAATGTCTATTAATCATATACAGTGGTCCCCCGAGTATTGTAAAAACTTCACTCCAGAAGCCTGCTCAAGCGCCATTACCGAACGAATTTACTCCCTTAACCCTTTCGGGGTCGGTGCCTTACTAGTACGTTTTACGAGCAGGGGTTGGTGCCGTACTAGTACGCGTAAATTCTAGCGGCCTCAAATTAAGTGGGAAACGGCTGGTAGCCCTACATATGAAAGAATGGGTCTATGTGGTCAGTGTGCGCAGTATAAAAAAAATCCTGCACCACACACTGCATAATGAGAGAAAAAAAACTCTGACCGTTTTTTTGGTTTAAAACAGTTAATTTGCAGTCTATTTTCGTATGGTATTTATTGATGTATTCTCATTTTCTTGGTCTCGTTTGATAGAATGGAAGATATATTACAGAAATAGAGATGATTTTGATTGGTTTGACAATGACAAGTACAGTACCTTGAAATTGAGCTCAAAGTAGCGAAAATGTTCGATTTTTGACGATGTTCAAGAGTAAACAAATCACACCATGCGTCCAATACACATCAACTGGCGAGTCTAATATTCATGCACAAGTGCTTTGATATTATTTATACTATTTTTACAATGATGCAGTTATATACATAACAGTAAATCTTTTATTTTTTTGTGAGAAAATTCAAAATGAAAAGCAAAAGTAATGTAAGAGGGGCCTGGAGATGTGACTAATGAACAGAGAAGATGTTATTTTAGTGCCAGGAATGTCTGCCTTGTTTATTCTGGACCCTATTTTGAAATTGGCATCGTTTGAAATTTGTGTGAAATTGGCCAAATTGCCATTTTCTGACCACTATTTTGGGTAGTTGAAATTGATAAATAGGCGTTTTTTGTACTCAATCGATAGAAGAAATGGAGTTCTAGCGAAATAGCTATAATTTTAGTAGACTGAAACATTGTAATGTGCCGAAAATAGGGCTCAAAGTGGGCGAAATCGCCGATGCGTAAATGTCATCGATACCACTAACTTTGCAAAAGCATAATTCCGTTAGTTTTCGATCAAATTTCATAATTTTGGTGGCGTTATGATCGGAAAAAGATTCTCTTATCATTTCATAAGAAAAATGTTTTTTTTTTTCCAAAAAATTTCGACCCCAGGAACAGGTTTCCGAGAAGGCCTGTCAACCCCCAAAGGGTTAAGGAAAAATGTCACGTAGGTTAGTCTATTTCAGACCCCCAAAAATACACTTCCACAAGCACTTACAATATTATACTTTCATAATTGTACGATTTCCGGGGTGTACGTAACTCGGGGGACCACTGTACACTCATTGCAACTGGTCAGCGACTACGTGACTCCTGGCTTCTTGGGTCCGTTCATCTGTTATTAATTAAACTGACCAAGAAGCAAGACACGCCGTCTGGCCCTTTTCTATGGGCGGAAGGGGCTGTAAGGGCAGAAGGGGCTGATACCCCCCCTCTCTTGGAGAATTTTCTCCACACATATAACAGGGAACCCCCCCCCCCACCTTCTTCCTAATTATGTCTATTGCTGTCCTGTACCTTCTAACTAAATCCTCACTTCTATGCTTTTCTACATCATTGCCTCCAGCACTGAGGCAGATAATAGGATTGATCCCATTACCATTCATGATGTTGTCAAGCCGGCTAACAATATCCTCCATCCCAGCCCCAGGAAAGCAAACCCTCTGTCTCCCACTCCTATCCTTCAAACAGAAGGCCCTATCCATATACCTAACCTGGCTGTCCCCAACAACAACAATGTTTTTACCTTCCTTGGCGTCGTTCGTCGTGATGTTTCCAGAAGTTGACTCACATTCATCTGGTAGCACGGAGAATCGGTTCAATGTTTCCACAACAGTTTCCTGGATCTTCGTTGATTCTACCTCTCCATCCGTCCTCTTGATCCTTAACTTTGTCCCATGCATTCCAGCCACTGTCCAGGTTCCTTTCTTGGCTTGAGGATTCTCAACAGGAGGATTATTACGAATCCTCTTGTTTTCCTCAGTCAGTCACTGTATCTCAAGCTTAGCTACCCTCAGTTCTTTCTTTAGAGCACACAAGACATGTCTTCACCGAGCTAAGTACAGGTCACCACTGAGCTAAGTACAGGTCACCACTGAGTTAAGTACAGGTCACCACTGTTATTATGTACCCACGACACTAATCATACCCAGCTCCTCCCACTCATATATTTGTCCAATCTCTTTTTAAAGCTACCCAAGGTCCTATCAAAGCTAAAACCTCGTAGTTTCAAATTTAGGTTGGATAAATACATGAGTGAGAGGGGTTTGATTTGAGTGGGACTTGCACATGAGTAAATAGAATTAACAAAGCTTATTGCTTGGGTAGCATTTATTCTGTTAGTGGTTTGGATCTGTGAAGGACTTGCCAAGTATAGGCCAACAGGCCTACTGCAGTGTTCCTCCTTTCTTATGTTCTTATGTTGATGAGTGGAACAGTCTGCCTAGTATGGTTATAAGAACATATGAACATAAGGAAATAAATGGTATAAAATACCGACACAATGGAAAAATAAACACATGAGCAGTATAATGTGATCACATTATACTGCTCATGTGTTTATTTTTCCATATGAACATAAGAAAGGAGGAACACTGCAGCAGGCCTGTTGGCCCATACTAGGCAGGTCCTTCACAATCCATCCATTGCCCACTTCAATTTTCAATGCTACCTAAGCAATAAGCTTTGATAATTCTATTTACTCACGTGCTAAAACCTTGGGCAGTTTAAAATTTGGGTTGGATAAATACACGATTGAGAAGGGTTGGATTTGAGTTGGACTTGCACGTGAGTAAATAGAATTATCAAAGCTTATTGCTTGGGTAGCGTTTATTCTGTAGTGGATTAGATTTGTGAAGGGCCTGCCTAGTATGGGCCAACAGGCCTATTGTAGTGTTCCTCCTTTATGTTCTTGTTCTTATGAGTGAGAGGGGTTGCATGTGAGTGGGACTTGCTGGAAATAAATGGTATAAAATACTGACACAATGGAAAAATACACACATAAGCAGTATAATGTGATCCTTTATTGACAACGTTTCGCCCACGCAGTGGGCTTTATCGAGTCACAAACAGATCTACCTGGATAAAACATACATGAGTATTTATAGGATTTAGTCAGGTGGAGAATGCTGCATGTGACATTCTTCAAAGTAGGGTGATATATTAAAACCTTGGGTAACTTAAAAAGAGATTGGACAAGTATATGGGTAGACCTTCTTCAGTGTTCCATTCTTAAGTTCTATGTGGGATAGCGATGAAGAAGTTTCTTGGCAAGGGGTTCAGCTATGTTGTAAAAGCCGTTCTGGTTGAAGATGTTGGATATACAGATAAGTGATGATTCCAGGATTCTTCGGTATTGAGTGTTGTCTTCTCTGGCGTTGAGTCTTGCGTTTCTGTAGTTGATTACAATTACATATTCGCCTTAAATTTTTGCAAGATCTGTTGGTCTAAACAAAACTTGTTTGGCTTTTTGGGGACTCCCAGGAACATAACCCAATTTTTCCCATAAGTTCTTCTAATTATCTAACACGATTTTACCTAACACAATGTTTTCAGGACCGTAACTACCATGCTAAATGAGGGTCTACTGTACCACTTATAACTCTTGCGGACACAATCAGCAAACCCAATCTGCATGTCACATTTGTCCACTAAGCACATATTGAGGTTGTAGTCCATCACAGCTGCAGGTTTTAGAATGGGTTCATTGGTCTCTATTCTGCCTTCCACTGTCTACCATTTCGTGTCCGTGAACTGATGTCAACAATGTGACATCACATTTGTCTTGCCACCAAAATGCCATGATGTCATTGGCAGCAAACACCTGCACTTCACCTCTACGAGTGCCAGCGTCGAACCTAGGCATATGTTTACGATTTCCACGCACTGTCCCACACACATCTGTCATGTTCACTCACAAGAAATCACTGAGTAAAGGGCTTGTGTACCAATTATCAGTACAGTGGTACCCCGACTTACGATATTTTTTCATTCCAGAATGCTGTTCAAGTGCCATTACCAAACGAATTTACAGTAGACCCTCATTTAGCACGACTTTATGTTGCGCGTTTTGGGTATTACGCGATTGAAGAATTGCGGCACATTTTTATCTAACACGACGTAAACCTTATATTACGCGATTCGCTGGAGGGGAAAAATTTTGAGCGTGCGGTCGCCTGCGGTAGGTAAGTCTTGACTGACTTACTGAATGTTTTGACTGACTTACTGAATGACTTGACTGACTTACTGAATGACTTGACTGACTTACTGAATGACTTGACTGACTTACTGAATGACTTGACTGACTTACTGAATGACTTGACTGACTTACTGAATGACTTGACTGACTTACTGAATGACTTGACTGACTGACTTACTGAATGTCTTGACTGACTTACTGAATGTCCTGACTGACTTACTGAATGTCTTGACTGACTTCATGAATGTCTTGACTGACTTACTGAATGACTTGACTGACTTACTGAATGACTTGACTGACTGACTTAATGAATGACTTGACTGACTGACTTAATGAATGACTTGACTGACTGACTTAATGAATGACTTGACTGACTGACTTAATGAATGACTTGACTGACTGACTTACTGAATGATACTGAATGACTTAACTGACTTACTGAATGGACTGACTTACTGAATGACTTTATTAAAGTTAGAGACACTCAGTACAACCATCGACTTCAGTTCCAGAATCTCTACTATCCACCTCAGCCCAGTAGGGCCACAGCATAACTCTCCACTCTCTTCACAATCATCCACAAACATCAGCACCCACAATTTAAGGTAAATACTATTATTTCTGTTACATTTGTAGTCTTAAGCAGTAAAAACAACATAATACATCACGATAATGAACAACAATTACATATTCTCTTTTATATTTGTAAGATCTGTTGGTCGAAAAAAAACTTGTTTGGCTTTTTGGGGACTCTCAGGACTGTAACCCTATTTTTCCCATAAGTTCTTTTAATTATCTAACACGATTTTACCTAACACGATGTTTTCAGGACCGTAACTACTGTGCTAAATGAGGGTCTACTGTATCTCCATAAGAAATGATGTAAAATAGACTAGTCCTTTTAGACCCCCAAAATTACACTTACAAAAGCATTTAAAAAAATCAACTTACATAAAAGGGTGTGTTTGGGGACCATCGTAAGTCGGGGTACCACTGTATATAATATATGTCCCTTACCAAGATATGGTTCCATCATTGTTCTAACCACATCACCAGAGATACCCAATAACTTCCTGGTATCTCTCAATGTATTACTAGCAGTGTACACAATTATATCCAGAACCAGACCACTTTTACAATCACACAGTACAAATAACTTTATACCAAAGCGTTTCCTCTTGCTTGGTATATACTGCTTGAACGACAGTCTGCCTTTGAACAAAATCAAAGACTCATCAATAACAAGCTTCCTGATGGGATAAAAATACATACAGCACTTTTGTTTCAGGTACATGAACACATTCCTGATCTTATATAACCTATCGTTTCTGTCAGGCCTTGTTTTGTCTGAGAAGTGTAGCGTACGTAACAGTATCAAAAATCGATTCACTGGTATAATATCACTAAAACCTTGGGGTTGAAATCAGGCGTTCTGTCGACTAGTATGTGGTGACAGTGTGCTTATACACATGTGGCATAAGCATTATTGTGGCAGAGAATAGGTACATCTCTGCCACAGTTGTGTCCTTCCACTGGTGTAGCCATGAATTTGGTGAAAGAAATGTGTTTGCCATGGTGTACTCATAGTATGTGTTGCTTTCCCTGACAATAATGTCCATCAGGGGTTCATCAAAGAATAACTGAAAGCATTCTAGTTCAGTAGCATTGTTCCCAAGTGTACACGATGGCCGTATTCCACTTTGTGCTTCATCAAAGTCATGGGGATTGGGAACAAAATTGTCACCTTGCTGCCAATCCCAGATGCAGTCTGCTGGTGGGTACTGGATATTGACAGGTGGTTGTGGTTGTACAGGTTGTGGAAGTGTGGGGGTGGTTGAGGGTGGTTGTGGCTGTGCTGAGTTAACAGCGTGGGTAGCAGCGTGGCCCGCTCATAGTGCCACATGACTCATGCCACCGCCAACACCACCACCAATACCTGCTGCCCCATGCACATTACGCATCCCCATTGTAACAATATCGTCATCTTCACTATCAATTCGTGGTGTAGAGTCAAGAGATGTACTCCGAGATTTATTCCTTTTCCTTGGAATAACATATGGCACACTACCAGAATGCATGTAGCATCGTACATACTGCCGCTTCACTGGAGAATATTCTCCCTCACTCCCTCACTGTCGCCACTAGAACTGCTTTCAATAGCTTTGAAATCACTATGATCATCACTTACACTGCTCACATCCGAGTCCTCTACACGTAGAAATAGTTTCCTCTTTCGTCCTGGTACAGGTGAACGTGAATGAGACGGCCCAGCACCAGAGGTGGAAGGTTGTGGGTCATCTGGGTTTTCATCAATAATTATGTTATCCTGGGCACTGCTTTCGGTCACACCCTTTTGAAAACCATGGAATTCACTTTCACTGGCACTTCCATCGCTGTTAGAACTATCACTTGGGAAGAGAAGACCTCCAATTCGCCGGGGAGTGAGGTACTTCTTACCGCGAGGCATGGTGAACAAGGACTCCAAACATGGCGCTCCCACAATGCATCACTGAGTCCCCGATTTTTTTCATACTGCGCACACCCACCACGCAGACCCGCTTCATTTGAAGCTGCTAGAATTTACCCGTTTTAATACGTCCGAAACATTGGCTTATAAGATGTATATGTATATACGACCAAAACAGCCAAAGTGTTAACCCATAAACGGTCCAAATTTATATATACGTTTACCACCCCAGTGCCCCAAATATTTAGAAAAAAAAAATCGTTTATTTTTTATAGAAATAAAGAGCACATTTTTCTAAGTGTAATAGCATAAAAAAAAAATTAGGCTTAGTACAGTGGTACCTCGAGTTATGATATTTTTTTGTTCGAGAATGCTGTTCAAGTGCCATTACCAAACAAATTTATCCCCATAAGGAATAATGTAAAATAGACTAGTCCTTTTACACCCCAAAAAATATACTTACAAAAGTATTTAAAAAAATAAACTTACATAAAAGGGCGATTTTGGGGACCATCGTAACTCGAGGTACCACTGTACTTACCAATATATGAGGCCGAGAAGTTGGCACTGAATGCTCACGTTACGGCAACATGAGTCCTGCCGCTTGCAGAAGTGTTGCCGATATACCTTTTTTTCTCGTTTTTATATTATTTTATTTAATTTTTATGTTCTGATAATTATAATTTATAGTAGTTCTTTGTTCTAAGACTAATATTAGGTACTGAAATTGTACTCAAATTGTCACAAACACACTGACAGGTGGACATTTACACCTGCTTTGGTCATTTACTAATGTCTAGGAACATATACAAAGTATTTATAGGTTCCAGCAATGTTTTGGATACGTGGGAGTATATAATAATAATAATAATAATAATAATAATAATAATAATAATAATAATAATAGGAATAATAATAAGAATAATGAAAATAATAATAAGAATAATAAGTTCCCTTGAAGCATGTTGTAAAACAAGTCAGTCCACTGCTGACAGTGATAAGATAATTGGTGACATTTGATGAGCATACGCGAGGGTGCAGTGATAAGATAAGGGGCATTTGATGAGCATCCCCCTCTGTTTTCACTGTTACACAACCATATCTGTCTGTCAAACTCTATCTGTGTCTTTCAAGCTCTCTGTCTATCTGCAAGCTCTCTGTCTGTCAAGCTCTCTGTCTGTCAAGCTCTCTGTCTGTCTGTCAAGTCTCTGTCTGTCTGTCTTTCAAGCTCTCTGTCTATCTGTCTGTCCGTCTAGCAACTAGCTCTCCTGTCTCAGAGAGATCCACTCCTGAACTAACACGTCTGGTTCCTGAAAAAGTGTAAATACGTATTTGCCAGTCATGTTTACACATTATATCTACAAGCACTTTGTCTGGATTTTTTGGGTTATCCTAGGAAATTTATACTATGTATAATTGTATTTGTGTACCTGTGAGACAGAGGTAGAGAGAGTCAGATAGAGATAGACAGAGACAGACAGACAGGCATAGGTTGCAAGACATTCTAAAAGGATGTTGCACAAATGTTACACATGGGTTATTATCAAGGTTTTTGATATTTCCTCGACCACTTATGGCCATATCCACCTCAGAGCCACTAAACTCGGGGTCAACATCACTTTCCACTTAAAATGGGAGAGTTAATACTACATGACATCAGTGAATCCCATGTGTTTGCCGCACTGTTTGCTCTAGCTGGCACTTAATAGAACTGGTGCTCCCACAACATAATAAGTGGTCCCAGATTTTTTTAATGCAGCGCACACCAAGGGCTAAGACCCATTCTATGCTGACCAGGCATCTCGGCCAATCGTGCCAAATTTGGAGGCAGGAAAAATAAAACGTAAATATACGTTTGGGGCAGTAGCAGTACAAACGTATATATACGTGTGGACCGTTTACGGGTTAACCCTTTCAGGGTCCAAGGGGGGTCTCCGAAACTCGTTCTCAGGGTCCAAGAATATAAAAAAAAAAAAAAATTCTGATGAAATGATAGAGAATCTTTTCCCGATCATAATGCCACAAAAATTATGAAATTTGATCGAAAACTAACGGAATTATGCTTTCGCGAAGATAGCGGTAGCCATGACACTTACGCATCGGTGATTTCGCCCACTTTTACCCCTATTTTCGGCAAATTCCAATGTTTCAGTCAACTAAAATTATAGCTATTTCAATAGATCTCCATTTCTTCTATCGATTGAGTACAAGAAATCGCCTATTTACCAATTACAACTACCCAAAATAGTGGTCAGAAAATGGCAATTTGGCCAATTTCACACAAATTTCAAATGATGCCAATTTCAAAATAGGGTCCAGAATAAACAAGGCAGACATTCCTGGCACTAAAATAACGTCTTCTCTGTTCATTAGTCACGTTTCCAGGCCCCTCTTACATTTGCTTTTCATTTTGAATTTTTATTCTCACAAAAAAATAGAAGATTTACTGTTATGTATACAACTGCATCATTATAAAAATGGTATAAATAATATTAGAGCACTTGTGCATGAATATTAGACTCGCCAGGTGATGTGTATTGGATGCTTGGTGTGATTTGTTTACTCTTGAACATCGTCAAAAATCGAACATTTTCGCTACTTTGAGCTCAATTTCAAGGTACAGTGGTACCTCGACTTACGATATTAATCAGTCAGAGAGGGCATATCTTAAGGCGAAACAATCGTTACTCGAATCAATTTTCCCCATAAGAAATAATGGAAATAAATTTAATCCGTCCAAGACTTCCAAAAGTAGTTAAATAAAATATTTTTTAGAACTTTTTGACATTAAATAATACAGAATTTAATGAAGAATACCTAAATACACATGTAAATATTGTACAATAACATGTCACTTACATTTATTGAAGAGTTGTTGATGTGTGAGGACGGGAGGAGGGGAGAAGGTGGAGTAGTATGCTAGTGTTTGGAAGGGGAATCCCCTTCCATTAACACTGCAGGTACCAAGTTCTTTTCTGGGGTTACTTCCCTTTTTCTTTTAATGCCACTAGGACCAGCTTGAGAGTCACTGGACCTCTTTCTAACAATAAATTTGTCCAGGAGCTCTGTGTCTGGCGATTCTTTAACACATCCCTGAAATGACACACCACTGTGTCATTGTACAGGTTGCCAGCACGGCCTGCAACAGCATGGTTAGGGTGATATTCATCCATAAAGCCTTGCACATCACTCCATTTGGCACAGATCTCCCTAATCCTTGAAGAAGGCAATTTCTTCCATTTCTGTTCCACCTCCTCCTCCTCTGAACCATTGTCCTGACCACTGGACTCTTGTTCCAGTTGCTGTTGAAGCTCTTGCAGATCTTCAGTGGTTAGCTCTTCCTTGTGCTCCTCCACCAACTGTTCCACATCCTCACCACTCACCTCTAACCCCAAAGACTTGCCCAATTCCACAATTTCTTCCACAACAGGCTCAGGCTCAGGCTCAGGGTTCTGAGGCTCAGCCCCAAAACCTTCAAAATCCCTCTCTAGGACACAGTCTGGCCACAATTTTCTCCAGGCAGAGTTCAAAGTCCTGGTAGTCACTCCCTCCCAAGCCTTACCTATAAGGTTTACACAATGCAGCATATGGAAATGTTTTTTCCAAAATTCTCTTAGAGTTATATTCATGTCTGTGGTCACATCAAAGCACTTTTGAAACATTGCTTTGGTGTAGAGTTTTTTAAAGTTGGAAATGACCTGCTGGTCCATGGGCTGGAGGAGAGGAGTGGTATTAGGGGGCAAGAACTTCACTTTGATGAATTTAAACTCCTCCACAATTTTCTCTACCAAGTTTGGAGGATGACAAGGAGCATTGTCCATTATCAGGAGGCACTTAAGTGGCAAATTATTGTCCAATAGATATTTCTTCACACTGGGGCCAAACACGCCCTTGAACAAATCTAAGAAAATGTCCTTTGTGACCCAAGCCTTTTTGTTAGACTTCCACATCACACACAAGTTAGACTTGCTGACACCGCATCTGCCAAACACTCGGGATTTTCAAAAGATACACCAGTAAAGGCTTCACTTTGCAATCACCACTGGCATTAGCACAAAGCATCAAAGTTAGCCTGTCTTTCATAGGCTTATGTCCTGGCTGTGCCTTTTCCTACTGAGTAATGTAGGTCCTGTTGGGCATTTTCTTCCAAAACAGGCCTGTTTCATCACAATTAAACACTTGTTGGGGGAGGAATTATTCAGCCTCTACGTACTCCTGGAATTCAGTCACATATTTTTCAGCCGCAATTTTGTCAGAACTGGCTGCCTCACCATGCCTCACAACACTATGTATGCCACTTCGATTCTTAAATTTGTGAAACCAGCCTCTGCTGGCTTTAAATTCGCTCACTTCAGCACTCGTTGCAGGCATTTTCTTAACGAGATCATCATGCAACTGCCTTGCTTTTTCACATATTATTGCCTCCGAAACAGTATCTCCTGCTAACTGTTTCTCGTTGATCCACACCAACAACAACCTTTCCACATCTTCCAGCACTTGTGGTCTGTGTTTTGTGATCACACATGAAGCTTTTGCAACAACAGCTTCCTTGATTTTACTTGAATTTTTCTTGGCCACAATGGTAGCGATGGTAGAAAAGGGTTTACCATACAGCCTGGCCAGCTCACTGATACGCACTCCACTTTCATATTTTTCTATTATCTCCTTCTTCAGTTCTATCGTACATGTATTTCTGTTCCTCTTTGCCACAGGCTTACCACTAGGATCTTTCCTTGGACCCATGGTAGCTTATTTAGCAGTTGCAAGCACTAAAAACAGTGGAATAATGACAATATACTGGTATGAATGCGTAGGTGTGGGTGGGTGGTCGCTCTCGCTTGTAAACAATAGCACACTGACGCTCCCTGGAGTGCGCGCTCAGCTGGGCGCCAGGCGGACACGTCCGGTACGAATGTCGTTACACGAAGCAAACATCATTACTCGCAATCAATTTTTTTACGTTATAAATATCGGTACTCGAAAATAATGTAAGATGACAGCATCGTAACTAGAGGTACCACTGTACTTGTCGTTGTCAAACCAATCAAAATCATCTCTATTTCTGTAATATATCTTCCAGGCTATCAAATGAGACCAAGAAAACGAGAATACATCAATAAATACCATCTAAAAATAGACTGCAAAGTCGCTGTTTTAAACCAAAAACACGGTCAGAGTTTTTTTTTCCTCATTATGCACTGTGGTGCAGGAATTTTTTTATACTGCGCACACTGACCACACAGACCCATTCTATCACATCTAGGCCTAACAGCCTGTTTCTGCTTGATTTGAGGGTGCTAGAATTTAGGCGTACTAGTACGTCAATAACCCCAGGGCGTAAGCCTTTCTAGTACTTCAATAACCCTGAAAGGGTTAATATACTATTGGATAAATAATCTGCTTATTTCATTGAGGAATTTGTCTGACCATCTACATATTTACTTTTCAAGCCTCATTAATTACCCATTGTTTTCCTCTACTTAACCCTTTGGGGGTCAACAGGCCTTCTCGGAAACACGTTCTCAGGGTCGAAAATTTTTTGGGAAAAAAAAAATTTCTTATGAAATGATAGAGAATCTTTTTCCAATCATAACGACACCAAAAGTTTGAAATTTGAATGAAAACTTAAGGAATTATGCTCTCGAGAAGTTATCGGTCTCGAAGATGTTTACGCATCAGCGATTTCACCCACTTTGAGCCCTATTTTTGGCCAATTGCAATGTTCCAGTCCACTAAAATCATAGCTATTTCGCTAGAACTCCATTTCTTCTATCGATTGAGTACAAGAAACTGCCTATTTACCAATTTCAACTACCCAAAATAGTGGTCAGAAAATGACAATTTGGCCAATTTCTCACAAATTTCAAACAATGCCAATTTCAAAATAGGATCCAGAATAAACGAGGCAGACATTCCTGGCACTAAAATAACATCTTCTCTGTTCAATAGTCATGTCTCCAGGCCCCTCTTACATTAATTTTTGCTTTCCATTTTGAATTTTTATTCTCACAAAAAATAGAAGATTTACTGTTATGTATACAACTGCATCATTGTAAAAATGGTATAAATATTATCATCGCACTTGTGCAAGAATATTAGACTCACCAGTTGATATATATTGGACGCACGGTGTGATTTGTTTACTCTTGAACATCGGCGAAAATCGAACGTTTTCGCTACTTTGAGCTCAATTTCAAGGTACTTGTCATTGTCAAACCAATCAAAATCATCTCTATTTCTGTAATATATCTTCCATTCTATCACATGAGACCAAGAAAACGAGAATACATCAATAAATACCATACGAAAATAGACTGTAAATTCGCTGTTTTAAACTAAAAAAACGGTCGGAGTTTTTCTCTCTCATTATGCAGTGTGTGGTGCAGGATTTTTTTATACTGTGCACACTGACCACATAGACCCATTCTTTCATATGTAGGCCTACTAGCCGTTTCCTGCTTAATTTGAAGCCGCTAGAATTTACGCGTACTGGTACGGCACCAACCCCTGCTCGTAAAACGTACTAGTATGGCACCGACCCCGAAAGGGTTAAAATCCTCCATAACAATGATCTTCAGAAGACCTCACAATTGCTTTTCCTTAGTGCTTTCTTTGGTAAAAACAGCCTGTTGCATGTAGAGAGAAACGTATCAATGAAATGGAGTGGTGTGAAATTTGTATTACCAGCTAGTATGTTTAAAAATGTAAATTATGTGAAAATTAAGTTTTTTAAAATTTTGCAGATAAATCGAGCCCAGCCCGATGAAGAATACATCCTAGAACTGATGCTTGATGAGGAAAAGTACAGTCTTCTTCGCTCAGTACCAGAAATTTCCGACCTACAAGAGCTGGAGGACAGACTCAATACAACAAACAACTTCTCGGGCTTCATCGTACATATTCGTAAACTCTTCCAGAAAATGCAACACTGCTAGTGGAAACATTTCATTATACTTTTAGTTAGTTAAACGTCATTTTGTGTAAAGTTTATGATTTCTTATGGTCCTTTTCTAATTATATTTGTCTCCTGTAGCTATTCGTGGTGAATCATAGAATTGATGAGGTGCACTTTGGAGTCTGTGGAGACAAAGAACTTTGTCCGTGGAAGCAAAGAGGGGAATATATGAGAGTATAGTTATACCAACACTCTTATATGAGTGTGAAGCATGGGTGGTGAATGTTGCAACAAGGAGAAGGCTGGAGGCAATGGAGATGTCATGTCTGAGATCAGTGTGTGGTGTGAATATAATGCAGTGAATTCGTAGTGTGGAAATTAGGAGGAGGTGCGGGATTACCAAGACTATTATCCAGAGGGCTGAAGAGGTGTTGTTGAGGTGGTTTGGACATGTAGAGAGGATGGAACAAAGTAGAATGACTTCGAGAGTGTATAAATCTGTAGTGGAGGGAAGGCGGGGTAGGGGTCAGCCTAGGAAAGGTTGGAGGGAGGGGGGTAAAGGAGGTTTTGTGTGCGAGGGGCTTGGACTTCCAGCAAGCATGCATGAGCGTACTTGATAGGAGTGAATGGAGACAAATGGTTTTTAATACTTGACGTGCTGTTGGAGTGGAAGCAAAGTAACATTTATGAAGGGATTCAGGGAAACCGGCAGGCTGGACTTGAGTCCTGGAGATGGGAAGTACAGTGCCTGCACTCTGAATGAGGGATGTTAAATGTTGCAGTTTTATAGCTGTAGTGTAAGCATGCCTCTGGCAAGACAGTGATGGAGTGAATGATGAAAGTTTTTCTTTTTTCGGGCCACCCTGCCTTGGTGGGAAACGGCCGATGTGTTAATAAAAGAAATAATAGCTATTCATCTATATGTGAGAACATGTTTTTTTACCAAACTATTCAGGAATTGTGATTGATGGAACCTGTACAATAGTATGAAATAAAATTAAAATAAATGATTATTTTATATTCATATAATTTGACTTTTTTCATGAATGATGTAATAAAATGATCAACCATTATAATACAGTGGTACCTCGGTTAACGATATTTTTTTCGTTCCAGAATGCTGTTCAAGTGCCATTACCAAACGAATTTATCCCCATAAGGAATAATGTAAAATAGGCTAGTCCTTTTAGACCTTCAAAAATACACTTACAAAAGCATTTAAAAAAATAAACTTACATAAAAGGGCGAGTTTGGGAACCATCGTTAACCGAGGTACCACTGTATATGGATACATTATGTTCTTCTTGAATATACTGTCATAAGTTTTAGTTTAGAACTTTAATAGTTTAAGTATTTTATGATTTCTTTTACTTTCCCCTTTTTTGTTATACAGTACAATGACAATGATTTATACTTTTATGAAATAAAGAAGATACTTTTAAAGAAATTTCAATTATCCTCTTATTATAAATTGGTTCTATATTTATTGTGTATTTTTCCTAACAAAAATAACACTGGGTATTCACAAAGTGACTCAGTGTTCCATACATGTTTACTGTTAATTAATTTTCTGTTGACTAACTCCAGCAGCTTTCCGTCTTCAAGATACACTTATGTTTTTCTGACATGAGAGTGGCCAATGAAAATACCTCAACAATCTAACAACAGTTAGATTGTTCAGGTATTTGCCTTATCAACAGTGGTTTTGTGTATTCTGATAAGTACAGTGGTACCTCGAGTTACGATATTTTTTCGTTCGAGAATGCTGTTCAAGTGCCATTACCAAACGAATTTATCCCCATAAGGAATAATGTAAAATAGACTAGTCCTTTTACACCCCCAAAAATATACTTACAAAAGCATTTAAAAAAATAAACTTACATAAAAGGGCGATTTTGGGGACCATCGTAACTCGAGGTACCACTGTATATCACTCCTTTTGTATATGCATTGAATGGGACAGTAAAGCCTAATTAATGGACTTTCATTTAACTGTTTTAAGAAACTACAGACAAAAAAAAAAAAAATGGCTGGACAAACTGTATCATCAGGCAAAATTGGAAAAAGTCTGTAGATACTGAATTTTGTCTGTAGCTTTAGCGTCTGATAGTCCTCTGAATCATTGGACCTAGTTTGGTGATTCCTACTAAAGCTCTCGCTTCACATGGCGAGGGTCTGGGTTTGATTCCCAGCCAGGGTGGAAACATTGGGCTTGTTTCTTTACACCTGTTGTCTGTGTTCACCCATCAGTAAAACGGGTCCCTGGGGTGTTAGTCAACTGGTGTGGGTCACATCCTGGGACTGATCTAATTTGCCAGAAATGCTCAGCATAACAAGGGGCTTTCTATATACAGCCTCTCCTCACTTAACAACAGAGATAGGGGCCTAAGACCCTGTCTTTAAACGATTTCATCGCTAATCGAGGAATGACCCCTTACTGACACTTCAAAAGTGTCACCACCCCTCCCTCTCCCCACCTCCCTCTCTTTGTATAGCCCCCAGCCCCACACACCCTCCGATACCTCTCCATATATGTCAGTTTTTATTAATTTGGGCTTCTTTATCATGTCTGTCTGTCTATCTGTCTGCCTGATTGAATGACTTACTGACTTGACTGAATAACTTACTGACTTGGCAGAATGACTTACTGACTTGGTTGAATGACTTACTGACTTGACTGGATGACATACTGACTTGACTGAATGACTTGACTGAATAATTTACTGACTTGACCGAATGACACACTGACTTGACTGAATGACACTGACTTGACTGAATGACACACTGACTTGATTAAATGACACACTGACTTGACTGAATGACACACTGACTTGACTGAATAACTTACTGACTTGACTGAGTGACTTACTGACTTGACTGACTTACTGAAAAAGAGTGTATGTTTAGCACATAACTTTCTGTAATGGTCGCGGTCACTTTTTTATTTATGGTGTTGTGACAAGTGTCAGATAACTGATGACAGCATGACATTTAATAAATTGCACTGCTGCAGGGAACCCTCCCTTGTGTCATGTTTATTATGAAATACATATGACATTTAAAGTGCCTCAGATTGATTATTATTATTTATTTATTTATTAATTATTATTATTATTTTTTTTTTCAACAAGTCGGCCGTCTCCCACCGAGGCAGGGTGACCCAAAAAGAAAGAAAATCCTCAAAAAGAAAATACTTTCAACATCATTCAACACTTTCACCTCACTCATACATAATCACTGTCTTTGCAGAGGCGCTCAGATACAACAGCTGAGAATAAGTCCCTCCCAACTGTCACTATCCCAGACCCCCCATTTAAAGTGCAGGCATTGTACTTCCTATTTCCAGGACTCAAGTCCAACTAAATCAATTAACTGGTTTCCCTGAATCCCTTCACAAAATATTACCCTGCTCACACTCCAACAGCTCGTCAGGTCCCAAAAATCATTCGTCTCCATTCACTCCTATCTAACACGCTCACACATGCTTGCTGGAAGTCCAAGCCCCTTGCCCACAAAACCTCCTTTACCCCCTCCCTCCAACCTTTTCGAGGACGACCTCTATCCCGTCTTCCTTCCCCTACAGATTTATACACTCTCCAAGTCATTCTACTTTGATCCATTCTCTCTAAATGACCAAACCACCTCAACAACCCTTCTTCAGCCCTCTGACGAATACTTTTAGTAACTCCACACCACCTAATTTCCACACTCGGAATTTTCTGCATAGTATTTACACCACACATTGCCCTTAGACAGGACATCTCCACTGCCTCCAGCTGCCTCCTCGATGCAGCATTTGCAACCAATGCTTCACACCCATATAAGAGTGTTGGTACCACTATACTTTCGTACATTCCCTTCTTTGCCTCCATGGATAACGTTTTTTGTCTCCACAAATACCTCAATGCACCACTCACCTTTTTTCCTTCATCAATTCTATGGTTAATCTCATCCTTCATAAACCCATCCGCTGACAAGTCAACTCCCAAATATCTGAAAACATTCACTTCTTCCACAATCCCTCTCTCCAATATGATATCCAATTTTTCTATATTTAAATCGTTTGATACCCTCATCACCTTACTCTTATCTATGTTCACTTTCAACTTTCTACCTTTACACACCCTCCCAAACTCGTCCACTAACCTTTGCAACTTTTCTTTAGAATCTCCTATAAGCACAGTATCATCAGCAAAAAGTAACTGTGTCAACTCCCATTTTGCATTTAATTCCCCATAATTTAATCCCACCCCTCTCCCCAACACCCTAGCATTTACTTCTTTTACAACCCCATCTATAAATATATTAAACAACCATGGTGACATTACACATCCCTGTCTAAGACCTACTTTTACCGGGAAGTAATCTCCCTCTCTCCTACACACCCTAACCTGAGCCTCACTATCCTCATAAAAACTCTTTACAGCCTTCAGTAACTTACTACCTATTCCATACACTTGCAACATTTGCCACATTGCTCCCCTATCTACTCTGTCATATGCCTTTTCTAAATCCATAAATGCAATGAAAACTTCTCTACCTTTATCTAAATACTGTTCACATACAGTGGTACCTCGACTTACGATATTAATCCGTCAGAGAGGGCATATCTTAAGGCGAAACAATCGTTACTCGAATCAATTTTCCCCATAAGAAATAATGGAAATAAATTTAATCCGTCCAAGACTTCCAAAAGTAGTTAAATAAAATATTTTTTAGAACTTTTGGACATTAAATAATACACAATTTAATGAAGAATACCTAAATACATATGTAAATATTGAACAATAACATGTCACTTATATTTATTGAAGAGTTGTTGATGTGTGGAGGACGGGAGGAGGGAAGAAGGTGGAGTAGTATGCTAGTGTTTGGAAGGGAATCCTTCCATTAACACTGCAGGTACCAAGTTCTTTTCTGGGGTTACTGGCCTTTTCTTTGAATGCTACACTCCGCATCCTGCTACACTCCCTGCATCCTTACACTCCCTGCATCCTTGCTACACTCCCTGCATCCTTGCTACACTCCCTGCATCCTTGCTACACTCCCTGCATCCTTGCTACACTCCCTGCATCCTTGCTACACTCCCTGCATCCTTGCTACACTCCCTGCATCCTTGCTACACTCCCTGCATCCTTGCTACACTCCTGCATCCTTGCTACACTCCCTGCATCCTTGCTACACTCCCTGCATCCTTGCTACACTCCTGCATCCTTGCTACACTCCCTGCATCCTTGCTACACTCCCTGCATCCTTGCTACACTCCCTGCATCCTTGCTACACTCCCTGCATCCTTGCTACACTCCCTGCATCCTTGCTACACTCCCTGCATCCTTGCTACACTCCCTGCATCCTTGCTACACTCCCTGCATCCTTGCTACACTCCTGCATCCTTGCTACACTCCCTGCATGAATGCTACACTCCCTGCATGCCTGCTACACTCCCTGCATGCCTGCTACACTCCCTGCATCCCTGCTACACTCTCTGCATCTTTGCTACACTCCCTGCATGCCTGCTACACTCCCTGCATGCCTGCTACACTCCCTGCATCCCTGCTACACTCTCTGCATCTTTGCTACACTCCCTGCATAAATGCTACATTCCCTGCATGAATGCTTCACTCTCTGCACATTCTTTACCACAGGCTTGGCACTAGGAGCTTTCTTGGGGCCCATGGTGGCTTATTTAGCAGTTGCAAGCACTAAAAACAGTGGAATAATGACAATATACTGGTATGAATGCGTGGGTGTGGGTGGGTTTTCGCTCTCACTTGTAAACAATAGCACACTGACGCTCCCTGGAGTGCGCGCTCAGCTGGGCGCCAAGCGGACACGTCCGGTACGAATGTCGTTAGACGAATCAAACATCGTAAGTCGCATTCAAATTTCTTACGTTATAAATATCGGTTATCGAATATAACGTAAGATAATAACATCGTAAGTCGAGGTACCACTGTATATGCTTCACTGTAAACACTTGATCTACACATCCCCTACCCACTCTAAAGCCTCCTTGCTCATCTGCAGTCCTACTCTCTGTTTTACCTCTAATTCTTTCAATAATAACCCTGCCATACACTTTACCTGGTATACTCAGTAAACTTATTCCCCTATAATTCTTACACACTCTTTTATCCCCCTTCCCTTTGTATAAAGGAACTATACATGCTCTCTGCCAATCCCTAGGTACCTTCCCCTCTTTCATACATTTATTATACAAAAATACCAATCACTCCAACACTATATCCCCCCTGCTTTTAACATTTCTGTCATGATCCCGTCAGTTCCAGCTGCTTTACCCCCTTTCATTCTACGTAATGCCTCGCGCACCTCCCCCACACTCACATCCTGCTCTTTTTCACTCCTAAATGATGTTATACCTCCCTGGCCAGTGCATGAAATTACCGCCTCCCTTTTTTCATCGACATTTATTATTATTATTATTATTATTATTACCATCAACATACCTTGTTCACTGAGTATGATAATTTCTTAATTAAGCTGCCAGAGACACTGAGAATGTAAACACAAACAGAACACACCAGCTAACCCCTTTACTGTGAACGTCTTTTGTACATACTTCCATTTTCCTCTTCCAAGTGCTGCTGCTTTTTTTTTTCTTTGTTTTGAATTCGTAGGAGAGGTCTAACTGAGTGTACATCGGTAAGTGAGGAGAGGCTGTAGTAGTATGTCATTGATGTCAGCTAGGCCTGTATACCATGTACATGTACTTGTAGTAAATAAAGATAGTCTTCTTTCAACACGTCAGCCGTTTCCCACCGAAGCGGGGTGGCCCAAAAGGAAAAACGAAAGTTTCTCCTTTTACATTTAGTAATACAGTGGACCCCACTATTTGAACGGCTCGGCAGTCGAACAAATCACCATTAGAACAAGAAAATCGATATCGCCATGTGAACAAAATATCGCAATTCAAACAAATGCGTCCGAGACCTGTCCGCCCAGCCGTGCTTGGGTGCCTCAGCGCGCAGGCATGGAGAGCCAGTCCCACGTTGTTTACACTCGAGAGAACAATACCCTGCACGCTCATCGAGTCATTTCACACTTAATTATAATTTTTTGGAATTTGTTCATTAAGTGCAACTGTGAAATAAGCTACCATGGGTCCCAAGAAAGTTCCTAGTGGTACCCCAGGGATGAAGAAAGTGAGAAACACCGTAGACACGAAGAAGGAAATAATACAAAAATTTGAGAGTGGTGTGCGAATGTCTGAGCTTGCCAGGATATATGGCAAAACCAGGTCAGCTATTGCTTCTATCCTGGCTAGGAAGGAACAAATCAAGGAAGCTGATGTTGCAAAAGGTGTTACTGCGCGAGCCAAAAATAGACCACAAATAATCGAAGAGATTGAGAAGTTGTTGTTGGTGTGGATCAAGGATAAAGAGTTGGCGGGTGATAGTGTTTCAGAGTCAATCATTTGTAAAAAGGCAAGGAAGTTGCATGGGGATCTTGCAAAGAAAATGCCTGCAACCAGTGCTGATTGTAGTGTGAGTGAATTTAAAGGCTGGTTTGAGAGATTTAAAAAGCGTAGTGGCATACATAATGTGGTAAGGCATCAACAATCTTCAATAAAGGTAAGTAAAAATACATGCATTTATTTACTAATACATTTAGTAGTATGTATGTAAGCACCCTTCTGGCAAGACAGTGATAGAGTGAATATATGAAAGTTTCTTTCGGCCACCCTGCCTTGGTGAATCGCCATGTTAATAAAAAAATGTAATTCTTTTGTGTATGTAGAAATATAATTAATGTCATTAAAATATATTATTTTTTAATATTTTTGGGTTTCTGGAACGGATTAATTGTATTTCCATTATTTCTTATGGGAAAAATTAAATCGCCATTCAAACAGTTCGCATTGAGAACTAGCTCCTGGAATGGATTATGTTCGAATAGCGGGGGTCCACTGTATATACTACAGGAGAAGGGGTTACTAGCTCCTTGCTCCCGTCATTTTATTCACCTCTTACGACACGCATAGCTTATGGAGGAAGAATTCTATTCCACTTCCCCATGGAGATAGGAAATAAGAACACGAACTAGTAAGAAAATAGAAGAAAACCAAATTAGTAACCAAATTAGTCCACCACCTTGAAGCCTTGTTAGACTGGTGGCACAGCCAGTGGCCCCTCCAGACTCACAACTACTGATGCCAACAATGAAATCCCCCCCACAAACATGCAACACAACCTCATTTATATTTGCTAATATACAAGGCCTTAAGCCATCTACCAACAACAAAATCCCTTTATTATTGGACTTCTAGGGGAGTCAAATGCACTGTTTGCAGCCTTCACAGAGACCCACGCAAAAGATTACTTTGACAGTGAAATATGGATACCTGGGTACAACTTTTTCAGATGCGACAGAAAGAACAGGCAACAAGGGGGGGTTGGACTGTATGTCAGAGTCGCTCATTTGCAGAGAGATACTGAACACCACAAATGATGTAGTTGAAGTTCTGACAATAAAAATAGAGAACCAAAACCTAGTCATTGTACTTGTATATAAGCCACCAGATGCAACTTCCCAACAGTTCAAAGAACAACTATCAAAAATTTACTCATGTCTGGAAAACCTTCCAGCCCCATCCCCAAACATCTTGCTGCTTGGTGACTTCAATCTTAGACATACAAAATGGAAGAATATAGCAAATAATGTTGTAGCAGAAATAATCCCTGGAGGCAGCTCAGATGAAAAGTCACACACACATGAGCTGCTAAATTTCTGCAACAAACACACCCTAAGTCAGCAGATAGTGGAGCCAACGAGACTAGAGAACACACTAAACCTTATCTTCACAAATAATGAGGACCTGGTAAGAAACATAACCTGACCTGGCTGGGTCGGGGCTTAAGCCGTTGGAGATTTGGACCTGCCTCGCATGGGCCAGTAGGCCTGCTGCAGTGTTCCTTCTTTCTTATGTTCTTATGTTCTTATAACAATATCAAAAACAACAAATTCTGATCACAATCTAATCGAAGTCCAGACGTACATGCACAGGAGTCCTGATCAGCAAAACGCATATAGCTATGAGGGTACCTTTACCAAATTCAACTTCAACAACAAGAACATCAACTGGGATCTGGTAAACTATGCCCTAAATTAAACATGTTGGGAAGATATCTTAAATTACATGGACCCTAACCAGTGCCTTGAAAAGATCAACCACTTGGTAGCTGAAGTATGTTCAAGGCATATTCCTCTACAAAAAAAGAAGAGAAGAAGTAAACAGGAGAGAGAGAGACTCTCCCTATATAGGAGAAGACGAAAAATCACTTAGCTCCTCAAGAATGCTGGACTATCTGATTCACGGAAGGAAGCGCTAACCAGGGAAGTGGAAAATATTGAGCTAAAATTAAAGGACTCATACAGGATCCAGGAGAGTCAAGAGGAGCTAAAAGCAATTAGTGAAATTGAAAGAAATTCGAAATATTTCTTTTCATATGCGAAAAACAAGGCAAAAACCACTTCTAGTATAGGGCCCGTGCTCAGACAAGACGGATCTTACACAGATGACAACAAAGAAATGAGTGAGATACTGAAATCTCAATATGACTGTGTTCAGCGAACCACTAATCCGTCTAAATATAGACAATCCAAACAATTTTTTCATGAATGAGCCTCAAAACCCTGCCAATGTATGCCAAATTTCTGACATAACCCTAACTCCTCTAGACTGAGAAAGCTATTCTCGACTTGTCCATGCACTCAGCCCCAGGCCCAGACTCTTGGAACTCTGTGTTCATTAAGAACTGCAAGAAACCCCTCTCACAGGCCCTAAGTATATTATGGAGAAGGAGCTTAGACACAGGCGAGATTCCACAATCACTAAAAACAACGGATATAGCCCCACTCCATAAAGGTGGCAGCAAAGCAGTAGCTAAGAACTATAGACCAATAGCCTTAACGTCCCAGGATAGCAAACCACCTGGACTCCCAAAAATTGCACAATCCAGGGCAACATGGTTTCAGAGCAGTTCGCTCCTGCCTCTCACAACTGCTAGACCACTATGATATGGTCTTAGATGCTCTGGAAAACAAGCAGAATGCAGATGTAGTACAGTATACACAGATTTTGCAAAAGCCTTTGACAAGTGCGATCATGGTGTAATAGCACACAAAATGCGTGCTAAAGGGATAACTGGCAAAGTAGGCAGATGGATCTTCAACTTCCTAACCAATCGAACACAAAGAGTAGTGGTAAACAGAGTTAAATCGGATGCTGCCATAGTGAAGAGCTCTGTCCCACAAGGCACAGTACTCGCACCTATCCTGTTCCTCATTCTCATATCAGACATAGACAGAGATGTAAACCACAGCACTGTATCATCCTTTGCAGATGATACTAGAATCTACATGAGAGTGTCATCCATTGAGGACACGGCAAATCTCCAAGAAGATATAAACCAAGTAATCCAATGGGCAACAGAGAACAATATGATGTTCAACGAAGACAAATTCCAACTACTCCGTTATGGAAAACTGGAGGAAATAATAGCTAGGAATAAATAGCTGAGTATATTAGCTGAAATAATAACTGAGTATATTACAAACTCCAATCACACAATAGAGCGGAAAAGTACATAATGTGAAGGACCTGGGTGTGGTAATGTCTGAAGACCTCACCTTCAAGGACCACAATAATGCCACTATTACATCTGCGAGGAAACTGATAGGATGGATAATGAGAACATTCAAGACAAGAGATGCCAAGCCAATGATGATTCTTTTTAAATCACTTGTTCTCTCTTGGCTAGAATACTGCTGTACATTAACATCCCCATTCAAGGCAGGTGAAATTGCAGATCTAGAGAATGTACAGAGAACCTTTACTGCACATATAAGTTCCATCAAACACCTTAACTAATGGGAATGCCTGGAAGCCCTAGACTTATATTCACTGGAGTGCAGGCGAGAGAAATATATCATAATCTACACCTGGAAGATTCTGGAGGGACTGGCCCCTAATTTGAACACAGAAATCACTCCATATGAAAGCAAAAGACTTGGCAGACGGTGCAACGTACCCCCAGTGAAAAGTAGGGGCGCCACTGGTACACTAAGAGAAAACACAATAAGTGTCCGGGGCCCAAGACTGTTCAACAGCCTCCCACCAGCCATAAAGGGCATTACCAGTAGACCTCTGGTTGCCTTCAAGAGGGAGCTGGACAGATACCTAAAGTCAGTGCCAGATCAGCCGGACTGTGGTTCGTACGTTGGACTGTGTGCAGCCAGCAGTAACAGCCTCGTTGATCAGGCCCTGATCCACTGGGAGGCCTGGTCATAGACCAGGGGTGTGTATATACAGTGGACCCCTGCCTAACGAGCACCCCGGAAATCGTACAATTTTTTTTTTTTATTAACACATCGGCCGATTCCCACCAAGGCAGGGTGGCCCGAAAAGAAAACTTTCATCATCATTCACTCCATCACTGTCTTGCCAGAAGGGTGCTTTACACTACAGTTATAAAACTGCAACATTAACACCCCTCCTTCAGAGTGCCGGCACTGTACTTCCCATCTCCAGAACTCAAGTCCGGCCTGCCGGTTTCCTGAATCCCTTCATAAATGTTACTTTGCTCACACTCCAACAGCACGTCAAGTATTAAAACCATATGCCTCCATTCACTCCTATCAAATACGCTCACACATGCTTGCTGGAAGTCCAAGCCCCTCGCACACAAAACTTCCTTTACCCTCCCTCCAACCTTTCCTAGGCCGACCCCTACCCCGCCTTCCCTCCACTACAGATTTATACACTCGAAGTCACTCTGTCTCGTTCCATTCTCTCTACATGTCCAAACCACCTCAACAACCCCTCCTCAGCTCTCTGGACAATCGTTTTGGTAATCCCGCACCTCCTCCTAATTTCCAAACTCCGAATTCTCTGCATTATATTCACACCACAATTGACCTCAGACATGACATCTCCATGTCTGAGGTCTCGTTCAACATTCATCACCCATGCTTCACACCCATATAAGAGCGTTGGTATAACTATACTCTCATACATTCCCCTCTTTACTTCCATGGACAAGGTTCTTTGTCTCCACAGACTCCGAAGTGCTCCACTCACCCTTTTCCCCTCATCAATTCTATGATTCACCTCATCCTTCATAGACCCATCCGCCGACATGTCCACTCCCAAATATCTGAATACATTCACCTCCTCCATACTCTCTCCTCCCAATCTGATATCCAATCTTTCGTCACCTATTCTTTTTGTTATCCTCATCACCTTACTCTTTCCTATATTCACTTTCAATTTTCTTCTTTTACACACCCTACCAAATTCATCCACCAACCTCTGCAGCTTCTCTTCAGAATCTCCCAAAAGCACAGTGTCATCAGCAAAAAGCAACTGTGACAACTCCCACTTTGTATTTGCTTCTTTATCTTTTAGACCAACACCTTTTGCCAAGACCCTTGCATTCACTTCTCTTACAACCCCATCTATAAATATATTGAACAACCACGGTGACATCACACATCCTTGTCTAAGGCCCACTTTTACTGGGAAATAGTCCCCTTCCCTCCTACACACTCTAACCTGAGCCTCACTATCCTCATAAAAACTCTTCACTGCTTTCAGTAACCTTCCTCCTATTTCATACACCTGCAACATCTGCCACATTGCCCCCCTATCTACCCTATCATACGCCTTTTCCAAATCCATAAATGCCACAAAAATATCTTTACCCTTATCCAAATACTGTTCACCTATATGTTTCACTGTAAACACTTGGTCTACACACCCTTACCTTTCCTAAAGCCCCTTGTTCATCTGCTATCCTGCTTTCTGTTTTACTCTTAATTCTTTCAATAATAACTCTACCATACACTTTACCAGGTACACTCAACAGACTTATTCCCCTATAATTTTGCACTCTCTTTTGTCCCCTTTGCCTTTATACAAAGGAACAATACACGCCTCTGCCAATCCCTAGGTACCTTACCCTCTTCCATACATTTATTAAATAATAGCACCAACCACTCCAAAATTATATCCCCACCTGCTTTTAACATTTCTATCTTTATCCCATCAATCCCAGCTGCCTTACCCCCTTTCATTCTACCCACTGCTTCACGAACTTCCCTACACCCACAACTGGCTCTTCCACACTCCTACAAGATGTTATTCCTCCTTGCCCTACACACGAAATCACAGCTTCCTGTCTTCATCAACATTTAACAAATCCTCAAAATATTCTCTCCATCTTCCCGATACCTCTAACTCTCCATTTAATAACTCTCCTCTCCTATTTTTAACTGTCAAATCCATTTGTTCTCTAGGCTTCCTCAACTTATTAATCTCATTCCAAAACTTTTTCTTATTTTCAACAAAATTTGCTGATAACATCTCACCCACTCTCTCATCTGCTCTTTTTACATTGCTTCACCACTCTTTTAACCTCTCTTTTCTCTCCATATACTCTTCCCTCCTTGCATCACTTCTACTTTGTAAAACCTCTCATATGCTAACTTTTTCTCCCTTACTACTCTCTTTACATCATCATTCCACCAATCGCTCCTCTTCCCTCCCGCACCCACTCGCCTGTAACCACAAACTTCTGCTGAACACTCTAACACTACATTTTTAAATCTACCCCATACATTTTCGACCCCATTTCCTACACTCTCACTAGCCCATCTATCCTCCAATAGTTGTTTATATCTTACCCTAACTGCCTCCTCTTTTAGTTTATAAACCTTCACCTCTCTTTTACTTACTGATTCTATTTTCCTTGTATCCCATCTACCTTTTACTCCCACTGTAGCTATAACTAAAAAGTGATCTGATATATCTGTAGCCCCTCTATAAACATGTACATCCTGAAGTCTACTCAACAGTCTTTTATCTACCAATACATAATCTAACAAACTACTGTCATTACGCCCTACATCATATCTTGTATACTTATTTATCCTCTTTTTCTTAAAATATGTATTACCTATAACTAAACCCCTTTCTATACAAAGTTCAATCAAAGGGCTCCCATTATCATTTACACCTGGCACCCCAAACTTACCTACTACACCCTCTCTGCATGTTTCTCCCACTTTAGCATTTAGGTCCCCTACCACAATTACTCTCTCATTTGGTTCAAAAGTTCCTATACATTCGCTTAACATCTCCCAAAATCTCTCTCTCTCCTCTACACTCCTCTCTTCTCCAGGTGCATACACGCTTATTATGACCCACTTTTCGCATCCGACCCTTATTTTAATCCACATAATCCTTGAATTTACACATTTATACAGTGGTACCTCGACTTACGATGGTCCCCAAACTCACCCTTTTATGTAAGTTTATTTTTTTAAATGCTTTTGTAAGTGTAATTTTGGGGGTCTAAAAGGACTAGTCTATTTTACATCATTCCTTATGGGGATAAATTCGTTTGGTAATGGCACTTGAACAGCATTCTGGAATGAAAAAATATCGTAAGTCGAGGTACCACTGTATTCCCTCTTTTCCTTCCATAACTGATCCTTCAACATTATTGCTACCCCTTCCTTAGCTCTAACTCTCTCAGATACTCCCGACTTAATCCCATTTTCTTAATCGTATTTTCTTAATCCCATTTTCTTAATCGTATTTCTCCCCACTGAAACTCGCCTACCCCCTTCAGCTTTGTTTCGCTTAGGGCCAGGACATCCAACTTCTTTTCATTCATAACATCGGCAATCATCTCTTTCTTATCATCCGCACTACATTATGTAAGTATAATATTGTAAATGCTTGTGGATGTGTATTTTTGGGGGTCTGAAATAGACTAACCTACGTGACATTATTTCTTAAGGAAGTAAATTCGTTCGGTAATGGCACTTGAGCAGGCTTCTGGAGTGAATTTTGCTCGTTAGGCGGGGGTCCAATGTATATGCTTGTACATGAATTTGTAGTGTGACCTAAGTGTAAGTAGAAGTAACAAGACATACCTGAAATCTTGCATGTTTATGAGACAGAAAAAAGACACCAGCAATCCTACCATCATGTAAAACAATTACAGGCTTTCGTTTTACACTCACTTGGCAGGACGGTAGTACCTCCCTGGGCGGTTGCTGTCTACCAACCTACTACCTAGGAAATTAAGATAGTATTATATTATTATTATAGACTGCCAATGTCAGTTTACTGTCTGTGCTTCCACACAGATACACTTGTCATTCAGTTACAATTTCCCCTGAATTTACAGTGTTTTGTGTGATTATTAACATATTAAGCAAAGTTCATTTAACAATGTCTTCTGAAGCAAGTGTTGGTGCCAAATGGAAATAGTACAGTGGACCCCCGGTTATTGGCCATAATTTGTTCCAGAATGCTGTTCAAGTGCCGTTACCGAGCGAATTTGTTCCCATAAGGAATAATGTAAATTAGATTAGTCCGTTTAGACCCCTAAAAATATACTTAGAAAAGCACTTACAAAAATACACTTACATAATTGTTCGAGTTGGGAGCAGTACGAAATCCAGGGGTCCACTGTATGTGAATCTCAGTGTTAAGCAGACACTTGAACTAATAAGTAACGTTCAATCTGGTTTCTCAGTGACGTAAGTATGTGAGGAATATGGTGTTAAAAAAACATTGTTTGATATTAACAGAAGCAATAACAAACTTATAGACTATGTTCTTAAGTTTACTGTAGATGCCAGCCATAAAGATTCAACAGTTGGTTCAAAAAAGCATAAGAAAAAGGCCCATGATGGAAAGCCTCAAGAATCACTGCATAAATGGTGTGTTCAGTGCTCTATTGGTGTTAATGCTCTTGGTGTTGATCTTTGCTCTGTTTCTCATAGTGCAAAGCATATGAGCATTGACTTTCAAACAAGTGATGATTGGCTTTGGCATTTTTGTAATTGTCATGGCCTGAATAATATGAAGACTTTTGGCGAGGTTGGTAGTTCACCCACGAGCAAAGTTGATACATTCAGATTAATGTTAAATGATCTGATAGACAGTGAGAAGGTCCTTCAATCTCAACTGTATAACACTCATTTGGCATTTGCTTCCTTCTTAGTATTTTTGCAGTGGTGTGAGACATGGCATTTTCAATTTTGCACTGTGGAGGAGACTAGAGGTAGTGAGGATGCACTCCTAGGTTAGTGTGTGCAGTATAAATATTATTCAGAGAATAATGAGTGGAGAAATTAGCTAGAGGCTGTATATACAAGGTACAGTGGACCCCCGGTGTTCGTAATTTATTCGTTCCAGAATGCTGTTCAAGTGCTGTTACCAAACGAATTTGTTCCCATAAGGAATAATGTAAATTAGACTAGTTCTTTTCGACCCCCAAATATACACTTACAAAAGCACTTACAAAAATACACTTACATAATTGTTCGAGTTTGGAGCATTACAAAAACCTGGGGTCCACTGTATATATAAGAAGTACTGGTAGTTATTAAGGAGGATGAAGATTAGAAAGAGACACCAGAGGCCTACAGACATTGGAGAACAGCAAAAGGTATACCTGAAGTCTGCCATCTACAGCCTTGCAGCATCATGGAAGGAACCGAAAAGGACAACATTAGTTAATGGTTGGGATTTTTTTTTTATATAATCTTGATACTAAGTTAGAATTTGAGGGGTCTGAAGTCAGATTGTTATGGGGCTATAAGACCCAACATGTATTGATATAATTAAGTAACATGAATACCTAATTATATTGAATTGATCACAATTTTGCTTAATGAGGTTTTGAGGTCAGGGCACCCTTAAGACTTAAAAAGAAGCTGAATTAACCTGATTTTCTCAATATAATAGGTTATAAATACACACATTTAAATAAGTAGTTTATGAAGTTGCATGTCACATTGTAAGTATGTATTGTGGGTGCATGTAGATTGTGCAAAATGACAGTCTTTTGTTTTGTGTGTTTTGAAGAGGGAGAAGCCTCCCTCTTTCTCTCTCTTCCCAAGATGGCTGCAAGGTAGAACTGGTGGTGGAGACTGGGCTTTGTTGATATGTTTCTGGGCAGGATGGTGTACCAGAAGTAAGGGAGATATGTGTTAAATTGAAGCAGCCAGCATAACCTATGAGTTATAGTGTGTCAAGATACTGAGGGTAGGAGTGATGTGGAGAAAATGGGGTGTTAAGAGTGGAGGTGGACCATGTCATGTGACTTGGAGATGCTAGTAACATGTTTCTGCTATGGGTCACATGTTGTGTATATGATTGGTGTAATATACCTGTAAATACAATTTAATATAGAATTATTTTTGTAATGGTGGTTTGAATAACCCATGGAGAGGGCTGGTTAAGTTTTTCCAGATGCAGCAGAGAATCATGAATGTAAGTATCACCCTAGACAATAAAACTTTACTGTTACTGTTATTACTACCCCCACACTAGTACATGTAGGAGAACCTTGATGATAAAGTAAGGGAAAAAATACATAACATGGGGGCCTTGACCGGGAGAGTTATTTGACTGTTAAAATAACTCAAAACATTCTTTGAAATATATGTACTGGTATGGGGTAACAGTTACATGTTTCTGGTAGGATAAAATTTACCTTGTAAAATTTACCAAGGTGGGGTCAGTGGAAGGTTGTTGTAGTGATACCGCTCTTGTGGAGAGCCGCTGCAGGACACAATACGGCACCACCTCAGGGGGCCCCTAACAATAACAACAAACAGTACGGCGATGGCCCAGCATGGCGTGTGGTCTCGCTCTTACACAAATACATTCGTGATGCAGATTACATGGTAAGCTTAAATATGTCGCCAGTAGCTATAGCTTTTCTGAGGACATATGCACCTTACATCACCTGTCCTGCAGCAGCAGTCATAAGATGTATTTTCTTCTGTTGCAGACATGTACCATGGATTTTGTGTTCAATAAAGCCTAGAAATGAGGCCTGTGTTTTTATCACAACAATTTATTGAACACAAATATCCTGGGCTACCTGGCGGCGATTCTGAGCTAGACTACACAGCAAAATGGAGCGTTTACTGAAACCTGAGAGGCTAGACTCTGACCCCAGTGTATCAACAGCTGCTCAGGAATGGAAGCACTGGTTTAAGACTTTCGAAAACTTCTTGAGAGCCTTTCCTCAGGAAGATCTAGATAAACTAAGCCTGCTCATCAACTTTGTGTCACCTAAAATCTATGAGGTTATTTCTGAGTGTAATACCTATGAAGATGCTATCAATGCCCTCAAGTCTCAGTATATTAAGCCCACAAATGAAATCTTTGCACGATATCGTCTTGCAACTCGCCGCCAGCAGATTGGTGAATCCTTAGAGGAATACTTTCAAGCATTGAAAATATTAGGTAAGGACTGTAACTTCCGAGCGGTGACAGCTTCTCAGTATTGTGAAGAGTCCATCAGGGATGCTTTTATCAGTGGCCTGCAATCACCAATAATAAGGCAGCGTTTATTGGGGAATAAAACTCTGGACTTAGCCACTACCCTTGACCAGGCAAGATCATTAGATTCAGCTCAGAAGAATTCTGAAGTGTACAGTACTACCCAGCCTTCTCGA
>WNWK01014122.1:15000-52656 GCA_009830355.1 Cherax destructor | reverse complement strand
GGTCCTCCAGGGTAGACGCTGCTGGACTGGTCCTCCGGGGAAGACGCTGCTGGACTGTCCTCCAGGGTAGACGCTGCTGCACTGGTCCTCCAGGGTAGACGCTGCTGCACTGGTCCTCCAGGGAAGACGCTGCTGCACTGTTCCTACAGTGTAGACGCTGCTGGACTGGTCCTCCAGGGTAGACGCTGCTGGACTGGTCCTCCAGGGTAGACGCTGCTGGACTGGTCCTCCAGGGTAGACGCTGCTGGACTGGTCCTCCAGGTTAGACGCTGCTGGACTGGTCCTTCAGGGTAGACGCTGCTGGACTGGTCCTCCAGGGTAGACGCTGCTAGACTGGTCCTCCAGGGTGACGCTGCTGGACTGGTCCTCCAGGGTAGACGCTGCTGCACTGGTCCTCCAGTGTTCTTAACTTACGAGTTATTACCACTACTCCTCCCTCCAAAGTTATTAGTGGACTTAGAGGATTTCAAGACTTCTCCTCCACCTTATCTCAAGTGTGGTGCTTCAAGTGGGTGGTATTCAGGAGTTGTCAGAACACTACCACCTGCCTGGATAACCACCTCTTCAAGTTATCCGGGAAGGTCATACTCCTGACCTAACAACTTAACAAACCACAAATGATAAATTATTTTTTATTTATTTAATTAATTAAACTAAGAAAAATCCATCTTAATTCTTTTATCCTAAGAGTCTATTTTTTCTTTATTTTTCTTTATTTTGATCAGGTGGAAGGCGTTTCCCTGACAGTATTGGAACGCTGTTCTTGGGTTTGCCAGTCGCCCATATGCTGCAGCAGTTATCTGGTTGATGTGTGCCTCTGGAGACGTGCTCGGTGTTATACTCACCCCAAGATCCTTTTTCTTGAGTGAGGTTTGTAGTGTTTGGCCACCTAGACTGTACTCTGTCTGCTGTCTTTTTTGCCCTTACCCGATCTTCATGACTTTGCATTTGGTGGGGTTAAAGTCGAGTAGCCAGTTGATGGACCAGGTGTCCAGATCTCTCTGTAGTCCTGCCTGATCCTCATCTGATTTAATTCTTCTCATTAACTTCACATCATCTGCAAACAGGGACACTTCTGAGTCTATCCATTCCGTTATGTCATTCACATATATCAAAAACAGCACAGGTCGTAGGACTGACCCCTGTGGAACCCCACTCGTCACAGGCGCCCACTGTGATACCTCGTCACGTACCATGACTCGTTGTTGCCTCCGTCAGGTATTCTCTGATCCATTGTAGTGTCTTTCCTGTTATACGTTCCTGACCCTCTAGCTTCTGCACTAATTTCTTTTGAGGAACTATATCGAAGGCCTCCTTGCAGTCCAAGAAAATGCAATCTACCCACCCCTCTCTCTCGTCTTACTTTTGTTAACTTGTTATAAAACTCCAGTAGGTTTATGACACAGGATTTGCCTTCCCTGAAACCGTGCTGGTTGTCGTTTATAAGCTTGTTCCGTTCTAGGTGCTCTACCACTCTCCTCCTGTGTGTGTGTATTATGTGTGTATGTGTGCGTGTGTATGTATGTAGTCACCTAAATGTGGTTACAGGTGGTCGAGACACAGCTCAAGGGAGAGAGAGAGAGAGGCCTTGTTGGAGGGGTTAGTGGTGGGGGTGGGAGGGGGTGGGTGATGTGTGGAAAGGGGGTTTGGGAGGGAAGGGGAGGAGGAAGAGGTAAGGAGAGGGGAGGGGAACGAGAGGAGGGTGAAAGCTTTCTCAAGCTTACTGCTATTTTTTTCTATTTTTCCCCCCTCCTGGGCAGATAACAATCCTCCTCTCTGTAAGTACGAAAGTTTTCCACTAAATCGGATTCTGGCGGAGCTCAAAGCTCCCTTCCCTCCCTCTTTGGCCCCCTCCCTTCTTCCCCTCCCTCCCTTCACCTCCCCCTCCCCTCCCTCATCATCCCCTCCCCCTCCCCTTCCCCTCCCCCTCCCCTCCCCCACCCCTCCCCCTCCCCTCGCATGCTCGCCTTCTGTAAAGAATTGACGATCAAGAAAGAGGATTGTGGTGGGTTGGAGGTGTGAGGTAATGCTCTCTCTCTATCTCTCTCACTCTCACTCTCTCTCACTCTCTCTCTCCTCTCCTCTCCTCTCTCTCACTCTCTCTCACTCTATCTCACTCTCTCTCACTCTCTCTCACTCTCACTCTCTCTCACTCTCTGACCCTATACAGACGTTTCGCCCACCAGTGACTTCATCATACACGGACACACTCTGAAGACTGTACAGATATGTGCAGGAGACGATGAATATTAGGTAACCAGTCCCTCAGCCCAGGAGCTGGTGAGAAGCACTGAAGAGTCTTGAAGAATCTCAAGTACAGGTCTTAATAATAATAATAATAATAATAATAATAACAATAATAATAATTATTTTTACCAGTACATGATACAACTTATACAGACCATAGCTGACACCAGTGACATACTATATAGAATGTTCCTGGTTATGTAGAGCATTTCCCGCAACTTAGGTTAATTTTGTCCCCAGGATGCCACCCATACCAGTCACCTAACACCCAGGTACCTACTTGGTAGGTGAACAGTGTCAACAGGTGTAAGGTGACTAACATCCAGGTACCTACTTACTGCTAGGTGAACAGTGACAACAGGTGTAAGGTGACTAACATCCAGGTACTTACTGCTAGGTGAACAGTGACAACAGGTGTAAGGTGACTAACATCCAGGTACCTACTTACTGCTAGGTGAACAGTGACAACAGGTGTAAGGTGACTAACATCCAGGTACCTATTTACTGCTAGGTGAACAGGGACAGCAGCTGTAAGTAACACCCAGGTTCCTACACTGCTAGGTGAACAGTGACAACAGGTGTAATGTTACATTGCAAGATCATCAACGTGACTCTCAGGATTGTCATTGATGCCGCCATCAATAGTGTTGCAGCTGGAGTGTACATTGTACAGCAGGCAGTTGCAGAGTCTGCTTACTGTCACTGAGGTGAGTACAATGTACACACTGGTGCAGACACACTGGTCTTGATGTAGGCCGTTCACAACATCAATTCCAATCAATCCCAGTCGATTAGAAGTGAGGGGACATCAATTGCAATCAATTCCAGTTAATTAAAAGTGATGGGACATCAATTCCAATCAATCCCAGTTGATTAGAAGTGAGAGGACATCAATTCCAATCAATCCCAGTTGATTAGAAGTGAAGGGACATCAATTCCAATCAATCCCAGTTGATTAGAAGTGAAGGGACATCAATTCCAATCAATCCCAGTTGATTAGAAGTGAGATGACATCAATTCCAATCAATCCCAGTTGATTAGAAGTTAGGAGACATCAATTTCAATCACTCCCAGATTATTAGAAGTGAGGGGACATCAATTTCAATCAATCCCAGTTGATTATGAGTGAGGGGACATCAATTCCAATCAATTCCAGATTATTAGAAGTGAGGGGACATCAACTGCAATCAATCCCAGTTGATTACGAGTGAGGGGACATCAATGGACTGGGAGAATGTTTGTAAATCTCACGACAGTGTCCTTCCTCTCCTGCTCTAATACACTGATTCAGACGAAAAGGACTGATAGACTGCTGGCTCTCTCTCTCTCTCTCTCTCTCTCTCTCTCTCTCTCTCTCTCTCTCTCTCTCTCTCTCTCTCTCTCTCTCTCTCTCTCTCTCTCTCTCTCTCTCTCTCTCTCTCTCTCTCTCTCTCTCTCTCTCTCTCTCTCTCTCTCTCTTACACGGGGTTCTGCAAGGTTAGGATAAGGTTCCTAACTTTATTTACAAGGCAAGTGCTGTGAACTAGTTACATCTCTCGCTCTCATTTTCTCTCTCATTCTCTCTCACACACTCACTCTCTTCCTCTCTTTCTCTTCCTCTCTCATCTTTTATCACAGAGTGTGAACATGAGGGTCGGGGTGTAAGCGGCTTTGTGAGAAACGCTTTCAAAATGTTTGGTGCTCATCCCCGAGGCTCAGATCTTTGTACATTTTTCAGATGCCGCCCAGCCTCCTTCTGTAGGAGGAGGAGGAGGAGGAGGAAGAGGAGGAGGAGGAAGAGGAGGAGCAGGAAGGAGAGGAGGAGGAGGAAGGGGAAGGGGAGGAGGAAGGGGAGGAGCACGAAGAGGAGGAGGAGGAGCGTAAGTCCCTCATGAAAAATGTAATACAGTTGTAGTCTTGTTACAAATTTGATGGGGATTAGTGTTGGTCTCTGTACCCGATGTCGAGTACCGAAGGAGGAGGAGGAGGTACACGAAGAATAGGAATAGAAGAAGAACAAGAAGGTAAAGAAGCTGAAGAAGAATTGGGAAGAGGAAGAAGAGAGAAAAAAAGGAAGAGGAAGAGAAGAAAGAGGGTAAATAGAAGGAAATCAACAACGTCCTCCTTGGGACAGCTGTACCAGAAGGTTAATGAAGAGGAGACTGGAACTGACTGAGGAAGCCAGGAGAGACTGGAACTGACTGAGGAAGCCAGGAGAGACTGGAACTGACTGAGGAAGCCAGGAGAGACTGGGACTGACTGAGGAAGCCAGGAGAGACTGGAACTGACTGAGGAAGCCAGGAGAGACTGGAACTGACTGAGGAAGCCAGGAGAGACTGGAACTGACTGAGGAAGCCAGGAGAGACTGGAACTGACTGGGAGCCAGAGAGACTGGAACTGACTGAGGAAGCCAGGAGAGACTGGAACTGACTGAGGAAGCCAGGAGAGACTGGAACTGACTGAGGAAGCCAGGAGAGACTGGAACTGACTGAGGAAGCCAGGAGAGACTGGAACTGACTGAGGAGCCAGGAAGACTGGACTGACTGAGGAAGCCAGGAGAGACTGGAACTGACTGTGGAAGCCAGGAGAGACTGGGACTGACTGAGGAAGCCAGGAGAGACTGGAACTGACTGAGGAAGCCAGGAGAGACTGGAACTGACTGAGGAAGCCAGGAGAGACTGGAACTGACTGTGGAAGCCAGGAGAGACTGGGACTGACTGAGGAAGCCAGGAGAGACTGGAACTGACTGAGGAAGCCAGGAGAGACTGGAACTGACTGAGGAAGCCAGGAGAGACTGGAACTGACTGAGGAAGCCAGGAGAGACTGGAACTGACTGGAAGCCAGGAGAGACTGGGAACTGACTGTGAAGCCAGGAGAGACTGGAACTGACTGTGGAAGCCAGGAGAGACTGGAACTGACTGAGGAAGCCAGGAGAGACTGGAACTGACTGAGGAAGCCAGGAGAGACTGGAACTGACTGAGGAAGCCAGGAGAGACTGGAACTGACTGAGGAAGCCAGGAGAGACTGGAACTGACTGTGGAAGCCAGAGAGACTGGAACTGACTGTGGAAGCCAGGAGAGACTGGGACTGACTGTGGAAGCCAGGAGAGACTGGAACTGACTGAGGAAGCCAGGAGAGACTGGAACTGACTGAGGAAGCCAGGAGAGACTGGAACTGACTGTGGAAGCCAGGAGAGACTGGGACTGACTGGAAGCCAGGAGACTCCCCCCCCCCCCCCCCCCCCCCCCTGGAACTGACTGGGAAGCCAGGAGAGACTGGAACTGACTGGGAAGCCAGGAGAGACTGGAACTGACTGGGAAGCCAGAGAGACTGGAACTGACTGAGGAAGCCAGAGAGACTGGACTGACTGAGGAAGCCAGAGAGACTGGAACTGACTGTGGAAGCCAGGAGAGACTGGAACTGACTGAGGAAGCCAGGAGAGACTGGAACTGAGAAGCCAGGAGGACTGGGACTGACTGTGGAAGCCAGGAGAGACTGGAACTGACTGAGGAAGCCAGAGAGACTGGACTGACTGTAGCCAGAGAGACTGAACGACTGAAGCCAGAGAGACTGACACTGGAAGCCAGGAGAGACTGGAACTGACTGGGAAGCCAGGAGAGACTGGACTGACTGAGGAAGCCAGGAGAGACTGGAACTGACTGTGGAAGCCAGGAGAGACTGGAACTGACTGTGGAAGCCAGGAGAGACTCCTGGGAACTGACTGATGGAAGCCAGGAGAGACTGGAACTGACTGAGGCCAGGAGAGACTGGAACTGACTGGGAAGCCAGGAGAGACTGGAACTGACTGAGGAAGCCAGGAGAGACTGGAACTGACTGTGGAAGCCAGGAGACTGACTGACTGGGAAGCCAGAAGACTGGAACTGACTGGAAGCCAGGAGAGACTGGAACTGACTGTGGAAGCCAGGAGAGACTGGAACTGACTGAGAAGCCAGGAGAGACTGGAACTGACTGTGGAAGCCAGGAGAACTGGAACTGACTGAGAAGCCAGGAGAGACTGGAACTGGGGAGCTGGACTGACTGGAAGCCAGGAGAGACTGGAACTGACTGGGAAGCCAGGAGAGACTGGAACTGACTGGGAGCCAGGAGAGACTGGAACTGACTGAGGAAGCCAGAGAGACTGACTGCTGGGAACCAGGAGACTGACTGTGACCAGAGAGACTGGAACTGACTGAGGAAGCCAGGAGAGACTGGAACTGACTGTGGAAGCCAGGAGAGACTGGGACTGACTGGGAAGCCAGGAGAGACTGGACTGACGGGAAGCCAGGAGAGACTGGGACCTGACTGGAAGCCAGAGAGACTGGAACTGACTGTGGAAGCCAGGAGAGACTGGAACTGACTGAGGAAGCCAGGAGAGACTGGACTGACTGAGGAAGCCAGGAGAGACTGGACTGACTGTGGAAGCCAGGAGAGACTGGAACTGACTGAGAAGCAGAGAGACTGGGACTGACTGGGAAGCCAGGAGAACTGACAACTGTGGACCGGAACTGGAACTGCTGGCCAGGAGGACTGACTGATAGCCAGGAGAGACTGGAACTGACTGGGAAGCCAGGAGAGACTGGAACTGACTGAGGAAGCCAGGAGAGACTGGGACTGACTGGGAAGCCAGGAGAGACTGGAACTGACTGAGAAGCTTCGGAAGCAGAGAGACTGGAACTGACTGTGGAAGCCAGGAGAGACTGGAACTGACTGAGGCCAGGAGAGACTGGAACTGACTAGGAAGCCAGGAGAGACTGGACTGACTGGGAAGCCAGGAGAGACTGGAACTGACTGAGGAAGCCAGGAGAGACTGGAACTGACTGGGAAGCCAGGAGAGACTGGAACTGACTGGGAAGCCAGGAGAGACTGGAACTGACTGGGAAGCCAGAGAGACTGGAACTGACTGGAGCCAGGAGAACTGGGACTGACTGAGAAGCCAGGAGAGACTGGAACTGACTGAGGAAGCCAGGAGAGACTGGAACTGACTGTGGAAGCCAGGAGAGACTGGAACTGACTGAGGAAGCCAGGAGAGACTGGGACTGACTGAGGAAGCCAGGAGAGACTGGAACTGACTGTGGAAGCCAGGAGAGACTGGGACTGACTGAGGAAGCCAGGAGAGACTGGAACTGACTGTGGAAGCCAGGAGAGACTGGGACTGACTGTGGAAGCCAGGAGAGACTGGAACTGACTGTGGAAGCCAGGAGAGACTGGAACTGACTGTGGAAGCCAGGAGAGACTGAAACTGACTGAGGAAGTAAGGAGAGACTGGGACTGACTGAGGAAGCCAGGAGAGACTGGAACTGACTGTGGAAGCCAGGAGAGACTGGGACTGACTGAGGAAGCCAGGAGAGACTGGAACTGACTGTGGAAGCCAGGAGAGACTGGAACTGACTGTGGAAGCCAGGAGAGACTGGAACTGACTGAGGAAGCCAGGAGAGACTGGAACTGACTGAGGAAGTCAGGAGAGACTAAGATTGACTGAGGAAGCCAGGAGAGACTAGGACTGACTGAGGAAGCCAGGAGAGACTGGGACTGAGAAAGCCAGGAGAGACTGGAACTGACTGTGGAAGCCAGGAGAGACTGGGACTGACTGAGGAGGCCAGGAGAGACTGGGACTGAGTGAGGAAGCCAGGAGAGACTGGGACTGACTGAGGAAGCCAGGAGAGACTGGGACTGACTGAGGAAGCCAGAAGAGACTGGGACTGACTGTGGAAGCCAGGAGAGACTGGGACTGACTCTGGAAGCCAGGAGAGACTGGGACTGACTGTGGAAACCAGGAGAGACTGGGACTGACTCAGGAAGCCAGGAGAGACTGGGACTGACTCAGGAAGCCAGGAGAGATTGGGACTGACTCAGGAAGCCAGGTGAGACTGGGCCAGAGCAGCAACACAAGAACAACTCTCTCACAAACATAGAGTGTATCCAGGAGCTGTGAATCAACCTCTGCAACCACATACAGGTGACTCCAGCAAGGGTACTTCCTGTGATCATATTTCCTTGGATCTCCTCGTTTCTGCAACATTTCAAGCTTCTGATGTGTTGATTGCAACACGAAAGGCCTAGAGCTATTATTCAACTCCCCCCCCCCCCCCCGTGATTGTGTCCAGTAACACCAGAATACTATAGCCGTGACGACCCTGAACACGCTGACTCCAACACAGAAATAAGCAACAATAATACTATAATGATAATAATAATAATAATAATAATAATGTTTATTTCTACCAGTACATGATACAACTTATACAGACCATAGCTGACACCAATGACATACTATACAGAAAGTCCCTGGTTATGTAGAGAAATTCCCGCAACTTAGCGACCCACACCAGTCACCTAACACCCAGGCACCTACTTGCTAGGTGAACAGTGACAGCAGGTGTAAGGTGACTAACACCCAGGTACATACTTACTGCAATGTGAACAGAGACAAGAGGTGTAAAGTAACTAACACCCAGGTACCTACTTACTGCTAGGTGAATAGGGACAGCAGGTGTAAGGTAACTAACACCCAGGTACCTACTTACTGTTAGGTGAACAGTGACAGCAGGTGTAAGGTGGCTAACACCCAGGTACCTACTTACTGCTAGGTGAACAGTGACAGCAGGTGTAAGGTGACTAACACCCAGGTACCTACTTACTGCTAGGCGAACAGTGAGAGCAGGTGTAAAGCGACTAACACCCAGGTACCTATTTACTGTTAGGTGAACAGTAACAGCAGGTGTAAGGTAACTAACACCCAGGTACCTACTTACTGCTAGGTGAACAGTGACAGCAGGTGTAAAGCGACTAACACCCAGGTACCTACTTACTGCTAGGTGAACAGTGACAGCAGGTGTAAGGTAACCAACACCCAGGTACCTACTTATTGCTAGGTGAATAGTGACAGCAGGTGTAAGGTGAATAACACCAGGTACCTACTTACTGCTAGGTGAACAGTGACATCAGGTATAAGGTGACTAACACCCAGGTACCTACTTACTGCTAAGTGAACAGTGACAGCAGGTGTAAGGTAACTAACACCCAGGTACCTACTTACTGCCAGGTGAACAGGGACAGCAGGTGTAAGGTAACTAACACCTAGGTACCTACTTACTGCTAGGTGAACATTAACAGCATGTGTAAGGTAACTAACACCCAGGTACCTACTTATTGCTAGGTGAACAGTGATAGCAGGTGTAAGGTGACTAACACCCAGGTACCAACTTACTGCTAGGTGAACAGTGACAGCAGGTGTAAGGTAACTAACACCCAGGTACTTACTTACTGCTAGGTGAACAGTGACAGCAGGTGTAAGGTGACTAACACCCAGGTACTTACTTACTGCTAGGTGAACAGTGACATCAGGTGTAAGGTGACTAACACCCAGGTACCTACGTACTGCTAAGTGAACAGTGACAGCAGATGTAATGTAACTAACACCCAGGTACCTACTTACTGCCAGGTGAACAGGAACAGCAGGTGTAAGGTAACTAACACCCAGGTACCTACTTACTGCTAGGTGAACAGTGACAGCAGGTGTAAGGTAACCAACACCCAGGTACCTACTTACTGCTAAGTGAAGAGTGACAACAGGTGTAAGGTAACTAACACCCAGGTACCTACTTACTGCTAGGTGAAGAGTGACAGCAGGTGTAAGGTAACTAACACCCAGGTACCTACCTACTGCTAGGTGAACAGTGACAGCAGGTGTAAGGTAACTAACACCCAGGTACCTACTTACTGCTAGGTGAACAGTGACAGCAGGTGTAAGATAACTAACACCCAGGTACCTACTTACTGCTAGGTGAAGAGTGACAGCAGGTGTAAGATAACTAACACCCAGGTACCTACTTACTGCTAGGTGAACAGTGACAGCAGGTGTAAGGTAACTAACATCCAGGTACCTACTTACTGCTAGGTGAACAGTGACAGCAGGTGTAAGGTGACTAACACCCAGGTACCTACTTACTGCTAGGTGAACAGTGACAGCAGGTGTAAGGTGACTAACACCCAGGTACCTACTTACTGCTAGGTGAAGAGTGACAGCAGGTGTAAGGTGACTAACACCCAGGTACCTACTTACTGCTAGGTGAAGAGTGACAGCAGATGTCTTCAGGAAACACATCCTAATGCTTCCAGACTCACAAGTAAACATATATGACATATGTGCAAATTACACATATGTAAAAGTGACTTCCATTGTGGTCCTTGATCGTATACTCCTCACAAGGTTCAACATAAGAACATAAGAAAGAAGGAACACTGCAGCAGGCCTACTGGCCCATGCGAGGCAGGTCCAAGTCTCTCACCGGCTTAAGCCAATGCCCCGACCCAGCCAGGTCAGGTTACATTCACTTAAGGAAGGAGCACGGCATCTGACTTAGTAGCACAAACTAGTCAGGTCCAACTCACACCCACCCTCACCCTCTCATATATTTATCTAGCTTATTTTTAAAACTACACAACGTTTTAGCCTCTATAACTGTACTCGGGAGTTTGTTCCACTCATCCACAACTCTATTACCAAACCAGTGCTTTCCTATATCCTTCCTGAATCTGAATTTATCCAACTTAAAGCCATTGCTGCGAGTCCTGTCAATACTAGATATTTTTAGCAAGCTATTTACATCCCCTTTATTTATTCCTGGTATCCATTTATACACCTCAATCATATCCCCCCTAATTCTACGCCTTTCTAGAGAGTGCAGATTCAGGACCCTCAGTCTATCCTCATAGGGAAGATTTCTGATACATGGAATCAACTTTGTCATCCTCCTTTGTACGTTTTCCAGAGCATTTATATCCATTCTGTAATACGGTGACCAGAACTGTGCAGCATAATCTAGATGAGGCCTAACCAAGGATATATAGAGTTGAAGAACAACCTGAGGACTCCTATTATTTATGCTTCTTGATATGAAGCCAAGGATTCTGTTAGCTTTATTGCGAACACTTATGCACTGTTGTCTTGGTTTTAGATATGTGGCATGGTTATTGTCCTGTCCAATATTTAGAACTTTGCATTTATCTATATTAAACTGCATCTGCCACTTCTCCACGATGCCAGGTGAGTCGTTAAGCGAGGGGATTAACGAGGATGGGTGTGGATAGAAGCTGCCATAATGACATCAGTGTGCGGTCAGTGATTACCAGGTCACTGTCTGGCAGTTACAGTGTTGATTACCAGGTCACTGTCTGGCAGTTACAGTGTTGATTACCAGGTCACTGTCTGGCAGTTACAGTGTTGATTACCAGGTCACTGTCTGGCAGTTACAGTGTTTGATTACCAGGTCACTGGCAGTTACAGTGTTGATTACCATGTCACTGTCTGGCAGTTACAGTGTTGATTACCAGGTCACTGTCTGGCAGTTACAGTGTTTGATTACCAGGTCACTGTCTGCAGTTACAGTGTTTGATTACCAGGTCACTGTCTGGCAGTTACAGTGTTTGATTACCAGGTCACTGTCTGGCAGTTACAGTGTTTGATTACCAGGTCACTGGCAGTTACAGTGTTTGATTACCAGGTCACTGTCTGGCAGTTACAGTGTTTGATTACCAGGTCACTGTCTGGCAGTTACAGTGTTTGATTACCAGGTCACTGTCTGGCAGTTACAGTGTTTGATTACCAGGTCACTGGCAGTTACAGTGTTGATTACCAGGTCACTGTCTGGCAGTTACAGTGTTTGATTACCAGGTCACTGTCTGGCAGTTACAGTGTTTGATTACCAGGTCACTGTCTGGCAGTTACAGTGTTTGATTACAGGTCACTGTCTGGCAGTTACAGTGTTTGATTACCAGGTCACTGTCTGGCAGTTACAGTGTTTGATTACCAGGTCACTGTCTGGCAGTTACAGTGTTTGATTACCAGGTCACTGTCTGGCAGTTACAGTGTTTGATTACCAGGTCACTGTCTGGCAGTTACAGTGTTTGATTACCAGGTCACTGTCTGGCAGTTACAGTGTTTGATTACCAGGTCACTGTCTGGCAGTTACAGTGTTTGATTACCAGGTCACTGTCTGGCAGTTACAGTGTTTGATTACCAGGTCACTGTCTGGCAGTTACAGTGTTTGATTACCAGGTCACTGTCTGGCAGTTACAGTGTTTGATTACCAGGTCACTGTCTGGCAGTTACAGTGTTTGATTACCAGGTCACTGTCTGGCAGTTACAGTGTTTGATTACCAGGTCACTGTCTGGCAGTTGTGTTTGATTACCAGGTCACTGTCTGGCAGTTACAGTGTTTGATTACCAGGTCACTGTCTGGAGTTACGTGTTTGATTACCAGGTCACTGTCTGGCAGTTACAGTGTTTGATTACCAGGTCACTGTCTGGCAGTTACAGTGTTTGATTACGCACAAGGTCACTGTCTGGCAGTTACAGTGTTGATTACAGGTCACTGTCTGGCAGTTACAGTGTTGATACCAGGTCACTGTCTGGCAGTTACAGTGTTTGATTACCAGGTCACTGTCTGGCAGTTACAGTGTTTGATTACCAGGTCACTGTCTGGCAGTTACAGTGTTTGATTACCAGGTCACTGTCTGGCAGTTACAGTGTTTGATTACCAGGTCACTGTCTGGCAGTTACAGTGTTTGATTACCAGGTCACTGTCTGGCAGTTACAGTGTTTGATTACCAGGTCACTGTCTGGCAGTTACAGTGTTTGATTACCAGGTCACTGTCTGGCAGTTACAGTGTTTGATTACCAGGTCACTGTCTGGCAGTTACAGTGTTTGATTACAGGTCACTGTGGCGTTACCAGGTCTGTTGCAGTACTGGCAGTTCAGTTTGGATTACAGGTCACTCGTCTGGCAGTTACAGTGTTTGATTACCAGGTCACTGTCTGCAGTTACAGTGTTTGATTGCAGGTCACTTCTGGCAGTTACAGTGTTTGTTACCAGGTCACGTGGCAGTTACAGTGTTTGATTACCAGGTCACTGTCTGGCAGTTACAGTGTTGATTACCAGGTCATGTCTGGCAGTTACAGTGTTTGATGTACCGGTCACTGTCTGGCAGTTACAGTGTTTGATTACCAGGTCACTGTCTGGCAGTTACAGTGTTTGATTACCAGGTCACTGTCTGGCAGTTACAGTGTTTGATTACCAGGTCACTGTCTGGCAGTTCAGTGTTTGATCGTACCAGTCACTGTCTGGCAGTTACAGTGTTTGTTGCAGTCATGTTGTTACAGCTGTTGATTACCAGGTACTGTTGATCAGGTCATCCAGTTCAGTGTTGCAGTTACCAGGTTTCGGATTACCAGGTCACTGTTCAGTACGTGTGATTACAGGTCCTGTCTGCAGTTCAGTGTTGGTTACAGTTCACTTCTGGCAGTCAGTGGTTACAGTTTGATTCCAGGTCACTGTCTGGCAGTTACAGTGTTTGATTACCAGGTCACTGTCTGGCAGTTACAGTGTTTGATTACCAGGTCACTGTCTGCAGTTACAGTGTTTGATTACCAGGTCACTGTGGCAGTTACAGTGTTTGATTACCAGGTCACTGTCTGGCAGTTACATGTTTGATTACCAGGTCACTGTCTGGCAGTTACTGTGTTTGATTACCAGGTCACTGTCTGGCAGTTACAGTGTTGATTACCAGGTCACTGTCTGGCAGTTACAGTGTTTGATCAGTGATTACCAGGTCACTGTCTGGCAGTTACAGTGTTTGATTACCAGTCACTGTCTGGCAGTTACAGTGTTTGATTACCAGGTCACTGTCTGGCAGTTAGTGTTTGATTCCAGGTCCTGTCTGGTTACAGTGTTTGATTACCAGGTCACTGTCTGGCAGTTACAGTGTTTGATTCCAGGTCACTGTCTGGCAGTTACAGTGTTTGATTACCAGGTCACTGTCTGGCAGTTACAGTGTTTGATTACCAGGTCACTGTCTGGTAGTTACAGTGTTTGATTACCAGGTCACTGTCTGGTAGTTACAGTGTTTGATTACCAGGTCACTGTCTGGCAGTTACAGTGTTTGATTACCAGGTCACTGTCTGGCAGTTACAGTGTTTGATTACCAGGTCACTGTCTGGCAGTTACAGTGTTTGATTACCAGGTCACTGTCTGGCAGTTACAGTGTTTGATTACCAGGTCACTGTCTGGCAGTTACAGTGTTTGATTACCAGGTCACTGTCTGGCAGTTACAGTGTTTGATTACCAGGTCACTGTCTGGCAGTTACAGTGTTGATTACCAGGTCACTGTCTGGAAGTTACAGTGTTGATTACCAGGTCACTGTCTGGCAGTTACAGTGTTTGATTACCAGGTCACTGTCTGGCAGTTACAGTGTTTGATTACCAGGTCACTGTCTGGCAGTTACAGTGTTTGATTACCAGGTCACTGTCTGGCAGTTACAGTGTTTGATTACAAGGTCACTGTCTGGCAGTTACAGTGTTTGATTACCAGGTCACTGTCTGGCAGTTACAGTGTTTGATTACCAGGTCACTGTCTGGCAGTTACAGTGTTTGATTACCAGGTCACTGTCTGGCCGTTGCAGTGTTTGATTACCAGGTCACTGTCTGGCAGTTACAGTGTTTGATTACCAGGTCACTGTCTGGCAGTTACAGTGTTTGATTACCAGGTCACTGTCTGGCAGTTACAGTGTTTGATTACTATACTATTACTTTTACTACTACTACTACTACTACTACTAACTATTACTACTACTACCCAACAGATAATCCCAGGCTGAACACTGCTATGTTTCGCCCTCCAACTCTGTGCTGCACAAGGCACTACTATCAGGTACTGTCCTCCGCCTCTCCTTACTTTCCCACTATCCTTACCTCGCACTATTATCATCAATAATTATCATCATTAATGATTATTATCAATAATGATCATCAACAATTATTATTATCATTAATAATAATTATTATCATCAGTAATAATTATTATCATCAGTAATGTTTATTATCGTTTTCAATAATAATCATTATCATCAGTAATTATTATTATCAATAATTATTATAATCAGTAATGGTTATTATCATCAGTAATGATTATTATCATCAGTAATGATTATTATCATCAGTAATGATTATTATCATCAGTCATGATTCTTATCATTATCAATAATAATCATAAGTATGATCAGTAATTATTATTATAATCAATAATAATTATTATAATCAGAAATTATTATCATCAATAATAATTATTTTTATCATCAATAATCACTATTATCATCAATAATCACTATCATGAATAATCACTATTATCATCAATAATAATTATTTAATAGAGCAAATAAATAAAAAATAATAATCTCTCTCTCACATTATAATCCGGGGATAAATCCGCTGTCATTCTGAATGCCTTGTAAATCCCCTTGAAACATATTTCAAAATCTGACATTAATCTGTCAGCTCTGTGTCTGTTCTAGTCGTTAAATCTGTCAGCTCTTTGTTCTGTACCAAGAGTTAAATCCGTCAGCTTTCTATCAAGAGTTAAATCTGTCAGCTGTCTGCCAAGAGTTAAATCTGTCAGCTCCACCAATAGTCAAATCTGTCAGCTCTCTACCACTTTCAAATCTGCCAGTTTTACCAGTCGAATCTGTCAGTTCTGCCAGTCAAATCTGTCAGTTTCTACCAGTCAAATCTGTCAGTTTTACCAGTCAAATCTGTCAGCTCTCTACCAACAGTCAAATCTATAAAAATCTATCAGCCTAACCTGTCAATATTCTAATTCAATGTCAAAAATAATAATACTTTTGAAGGGGTGACATATATTGCCACTACTCTTCAATCGCATTTAGAGCCGTGAATTGTGCTGGTATTGTTGGCTTTATTGCATATCCGGCAGCATTGCAACGCAGCCGGATTGACTGGTGGGTTGAGGATGTGCTTGCTTGTGTGTGGATGCTTGGGTTGAGCCCTGGCTCCTGTGCTCGACTTGTGGGGTTGATTTTTTTTTTGGGGGGGGAATTTAATTGGTTGGAGGGACTCGAGTCCTGGCGGTGGAGGTGCTGTGTTTGTACTCTGGAGGATGGGTGAGGATGTTACAATTCTGGAGGTGGAAAGTACAGTGCCTGTACTCTGAAGGATGTTACAGTTCTGGAGGTGGGAAGTACAGGTGGGAAGATGTCATACCTAACAGAAGAAGTACAAAGGGAACAAAGGGCCATACAGGATATTGCAAGAAACCCAAAATATTTATATTCCTATGCAAAATCCAAGCTAAGAACTACCTGTAGAATTGGGCCATTATTGAGAGGAGATTCGTATACTGACGATGAACAGGAAATGAGTGAAATCCTAAAAGAACAGTATGAGTCAGTGTTCAGCAACCCACTAAATGACAACAAGGTAGAAAATGCAGAAATATTTTTCACTCCAGCAGAAGGCCGCGCAGACCACCTAACCGACATTAGTACAAATCCCATAGATTTGGAAAAAGAAATGGCCAACATGCCCACTCACTCAGCACCTGGACCAGATTCATGGAATGCTTTATTTATAAAGAAGTGCAAAGTACCATTAGCAAGAGCCCTTAGTATTCTTTGGAGAAAGAGCTTAGATCTAGGTGAAATACCGGAGGCCTTAAAGAGTGCAGACATAGCTCCTTTGCATAAGGGAGGTAGTAGAGCACTAGCTAAAAATTACAGACCAGTAGCCCTAACTTCTCACATCATAAAAATCTTTGAAAGAGTGATGAGACGGCAGATTACAAACTTCATGGACCAGCACAACCAACATAACCCGAACCAGCATGGCTTTAGAGCGGGACGATCATGCCTGTCACAGCTGCTGAACCATTATGACAGAATTACGGAGGCATTGGAGGACGACCAAAACGCAGATGTGATTTACACAGATTTTGCAAAGGCGTTTGACAAATGCGATCATGGAGTGATAGCGCACAAAATGAGGGCCATAGGCATTACGGGGAAGGTAGGCAGATGGTTATTTGAGTTCCTAACACACAGAACACAAAAAGTAGTAGTGAACAGGGCAAGATCCAGCATCAGCGAGGTCAAAAGCTCAGTGCCCCAAGGCACTGTCCTGGCACCTCTGCTGTTTCTCATCCTCATAGCAGACATAGATAAAAACACCCAGCACACTTTCGTATCATCATTTGCAGATGACACTAAAATAAGCATGAAAGTCACTACGGTAGAGGACACTGAAAAATTACAGGAAGACATAAGCAGGGTCTTTCAGTGGGCAGTGGAGAACAACATGACGTTCAATGGTGATAAGTTTCAGCTGCTTAGGTATGGAAAAAATGAAGAACTCAAAAGGAACACTATATACAAAACGCAAGAGGGTCACCACATAGAACGAAAGGAACACGTAAAGGACTTGGGAATAATTATGTCTGCTGATTTTTATTTTAAAGACCATAACAATACAAAGATCACAACAGTCAGGAAGATCACGGGGTGGGTATTGAGAACTTTCAAAACAAGGGAAATAATGCCGATGGTGACACTCTTCAAATCGCTAGTGCTCCCTCACTTAGAATACTGCTCAGTGCTGACGGCCCCGTTCAGGGCAGGAGAAATATCAGAGCTGGAACAAATTCAGAGATTGTTTACGGCTCACATTGAGCCATTGAAACATCTAAATTATTGGGAACGCCTTCAAGTCTTGAACATGTACTCATTGGAGCGGAGGAGAGAGAGATACATGATAATATATACCTGGAAAGTACTCGAGGGCCTGGTCCCAAATCTGCACACTGCCATAACAACATACTGGAGTGAGAGATAAGGGAGGAAGTGTAAAATAAACCCAGTGAGGAGCAGGGGTGTGTTGGGGACAATAAGGGAGCACTGTATCAACATCCGGGGTCCCAGACTATTCAACATTTTACCAGAAAATATCCGAAACACGGCTGGAACAAGTGTAGAAGCCTTCAAGAGGAAACTGGACAAGTATCTTCACCAGGTGCCAGATCAACCAGGTTGTGACGGATATGTGGGGCAGCTGGCATCCAGCAGCAACAACCTGGTTGACCAGGCAAGCACCAGACGAGCCTGGCCCATGGCCGGGCTCAGAGAGTAAAGAAACTCTCTTCAAAGGCCTGTACTCTGAAGGATGAGTGATGCTGTTACAGTTCTGGAGGTGGGAAGTACAGTGCCTGTACTCTGAAGGATGAGTGAGGATGTTACAGTTCTGGAGGTGGGAAGTACAGTGCCTGTACTCTGTATGAGATATGTATGATACAGTATGTATACATGTTAGTGTATGAGGGGTGTATACTGTATACACCTGTGTGTGTATGACACACTAGTACTGCCTGAAACTTGGCTGGAGTACATGTTAGTGTACACAGGTGAGCTGACACTGGCTGACACTGGCTGACTGGATGGTTGACACTCTGGTTGAATGGATGGCTGACACTCTGGCTCATTGGATGGCTGCCTGGATGGCTGACTGATTGGCTAACTGGATGGCTGATTGACTGGCTGACTGAGTGGCTGACTGGATGGCTGCCTGCATGGCTGACTAACTGGCTGATTGATTGGCTGACTGACTGGCTGAGTGGATGGCCGTCTGCGTGGCTCCCTTTGGGATCAACGACCACACACACACACACACACACACACACACACACACACACACACACACACCTGAGTAAAGAGTCATTCAAGACACTGTACACCGTGTACGTCAGGCCCATACTGGAGTATGCAGCACCAGTTTAGAACCCACACCTGGTCAAGAACGTCAAGAAATTAGAGGAAGTGCAAAGGTTTCCAACAAGACTAGTCCCGGAGCTAAGGCTAATGTCCTACGATGAGAGGTTAAGGGAAATCGACCTGACGACACTGGAGGACAGGAGAAATAGGGGAGATATGATAACGACATATAAATTACTGAGAGGAATTGACAAGGTGGACAGATACAAGATGTTCCAGAGACTTGACACCAGCAACAAGGGGACACAGCAACAAGGGGACACAGCAACAAGGAGACACAGCAACAAGGAGACACAGCAACAAGGGGACACAGTAACAAGGGGACACAGCAAAAAGGGGACACAGCAACAAGGGGACACAGCAACAATGGGACACAGCAACAAGTGGACACAGTTGGAAGTTGAAGACTCAGATGAGTCACAGGGATGTTAGGAAGTATTTCTTCAGCCACAGAGTTGTCAGGAAGTGGAATAATCTGGAGAGTGATGTAGTGGAGGCAGGATCTATACATTACTCTAAGAAGAGGTATGATAAGGCTCATGGAGCAGGGAGAGAGTGGACCTAGTAGAGACCAGTGAAGAGGCGGGGCCAGGAGCTGTGAATCGACCCCTGCAACCCCAAATAGGTGAGTACCCACACACACCTGTGACCTTAACACGGGCGTGGAGGTTAGTGCAGGTGTTGCGACACTAACTTTCACATGTGTGTTTACACGTGTTTCCTTGAGGGAGGAGGGAGGGAGGGGAGGGGGAGGGAGGAGGCGGAGGGAATGTTAGGGTGAGATATAAAGACAGGAAGAAAGGTGGAGGGAGTGGGGGAAGGGGTGGTGGTCGAGGCTGTGTGTCTAGACTGTGGAGGGAGGGAGCGAGAGAAGGAGGGAGGGAGGGAGGGAGGGGAGGGAGGAGGGAGTTGGAGGAAGAAAGTAAGAGATAAAGGAAGGAAAAAGAGAAGAGAGAGAGAGAGAGAGAGAGAGAGAGAGAGAGAGAAGAGAGAGAGTATGCTCCACCTTCTTGGACTGCATACATCCCCCTCCCATCCCATCTCATCTTCGACTTCTTGACAAAGTAGAGAACAGAGCAAGACGACTCATCTCTGGCCTGGACCCAGCCTGGATAGATCCGTCATTTCAGCAGAGCCTTCAACACAGGAGGGACGTGGGTGGCCTTACTGTTATGTACAAGACCAATATTGTCGAGGTACCACACTTGGCCCCACTCCCAGGACAGTGAGAAGACAGCTACTACACCGCAAGACGGGCAGCCAGCAGCAACTACACTCTGAAACCTTCTCCAGAACATCACTTCATCTGAGATCATTTATTCCCAGGATGACTCGAGTCTGGAACATGTTCGTACAGCATAATGACATCAACGAAATGAAGTCAATGGATCAAATGGAATCGCTGGCTCACAGCTGGCTTACATCTGGCTCACAGCTGGCTCACAGCTGGCTCATAGATGGCTCGAACTTCATCCTGTCCCAAATTTTCATGTCTCATAACAATAAAAGGCTTTAAAATGAACTGATATAAGTAACAACTCTTAGCTTGTAAATAAAGTTAGCAACCTTAACCTAACCTAACTTAACCTTAACCTAACCTAACTTAACCTTAACTAACTTAACCTTAACCTAACCTAACTTAACCTTAACCTTAACCTAACCTAACTTAATCTTAACCTAACGTAACTTAACCTTAACCTAACGTAACTTAACCTTAACATAACGTAACTTACCCTTAACCTAACGTAACGTAACCTTAACCTAACCTAACTTAACCTTAACCTAACCTAACTTAACCTTAACCTAACCTAACCTAACTTAACCTAACCTAACTTAACCTTAACCTAACCAAACTTAACCTTAACCTAACCTAACTTAACCTTAACCAAACTTAACCTTAACCTAACTTAACCTTAACCTAACTAAACCTAACCTAACTTAACCTTAACCAAACTTAACCTTAACCTAACCTAACTTAACCTTAACCTAACCTAACTTAGCCTTAACCTAACCTAACTTAACCTTAACCTAACCTAACTTAGCCTTAGTCTAGCCTAACCTAACTTAACTTAACCTAACTTAATCTATGTTAACCTTAAACCTAACCTAACTTAACCTAACCTAACCTAACCTAACCTTGCAAAACCCTTGTCTAAAAAAGAGAGAGAGAGAGAGAGAGAGAGAGAGAGAGAGGAGAGAGAGACAGAAGCCAATTTAATTTCCTCTCAACACACACACACACTCCTCCCTCACATAAACAAATCAATCCATCAAACTGTGGTGGACAGCTGGTGGCACCACCCTCAACCTCCACCTTCCATCACCCTACACGGGTAGACCGCCCAACCCACAACCGAACGCCCGGGGTTGAATCCCGGGCGAGGGGTAAGGCCCAGGCTCCTTCACACCTACTAACCTTCTTCACCTAGCAGTAAATAGGTGCTAGATTTGAGGATATAAGTGGCGACGTTTCGCTGTTTCCTGATGTCTCGTCTGGGGGATCCTGAAGGTGATGCCCCTCGAGGGAGGGTCCACACACGCTGTTTAATCCCATGGGATTTAGCGCTCCCCCACGATAATAATAATAATAATAATAATAATAATAATAATAATAAAAATAATAATAATGTAGATTTAATTTAGCTGTTGTATGGTGGTATACCTTTGAAGAGTTTCGAGAGTTTGACTAGTCTCTGAGCCCGGCCATAGGCCAGGCTCGTCGGTGGTCAGGGTCTTGTTGTAGTCTCTAGGAGGTCATCAGGGCTTCCATCATTGTCTCTGGGGACTCTTGTTTGTGGCGGCTTAATGAAGTTCCTGGAGAGCGAAACGTCGCAATAGTTAAGTTCCTGGAGAGCGAAACGTAATTGTTGGTTGGCAACTGGTGGGCAACGCTGGTGGACATATTGAAGTGTGGGCAACTGTGGGTGGGCAACTGTTGGTTGTGGGCAACTGCTGGTGTGGCAACTGTTGTGGGCAACTGTGGTGGGCAACTGTTAGTTCTGGAGCAACTGTTGGTGTGAACTGTGTGTGGGCAACTGCGGTGTGGGCAACTGCAGGTGTGGGCAACTGCTGGTGTGGGCAACTGCTGGTGTGGGCAACTGTTGGTGTGGGCAACTGCTGGTGTGGGCAACTGCTGGTGTGGGCAACTGCTGGTGTGGGCAACTGCTGGTGTGGGCAACTGCTGGTGTGGGCAACTGTTGGTGTGGGCAACTGCTGGTGTGGGCAACTGCTGGTGTGGGCAACTGCTGGTGTGGGCAACTGCTGGTGTGGGCAACTGTTGGTGTGGGCAACTGTTGGTGTGGGCAACTGCTGGTGTGGGCAACTGCTGGTGTGGGCAACTGTTGGTGTGGGCAACTGCTGGTGTTGGCAACTGCTGGTGTGGGCAACTGTAGTGTGGCAACTGCTGGTGTGGGCAACTGTGGTGTGGGCAACTGTGGTGTGGGCAACGTGTGTGGGCAACTGTGGGTGGGCAACTGTGGTGGCAACTGTGGTGTGGGCAACTGCTGGTGTGGGCAACGTTGGTGGGCAACTGCTGGTGGGCAACTGTGTGTGGGCAACTGTGGTGTGGGAACTGCTGGTGGCAACTGCTGGTGGGCAACTGCGGTGTGGGCAACTGCTGGTGGGGAACTGTGGGTGGGCAACTGCTGGTGTGGGCAACTGCTGGTGGGCAACGTGGTGTGGCAACTGTGGGGCAACTGCTGGTGGCTGGTGTGGGCAACTGCTGGTGGGCAACTGCTGGTGTGGGCAACTGTGGTGTGGGCAACTGCTGGTGTGGGCAACTGTGGTGTGGGCAACTGTTGGGGCAGTGGTGGGCAACTCGGTGTGGGCAACTGTGGTGGGCAACTGTGGTGTGGGCAACTGTTGGTGTGGGCACGTTGGGTGTGGGCAACTGTTGGTGTGGCAACTGGGTTGGTGTGGGCAACTGCTGGTGTGGGCAACTGTGGGGCAACGCTGGTGTGGGCAACTGTTGGTGTGGGCACTGTGGTGTGGGCAACTGTGGTGTGGGCAACTGTTGGTGTGGGCAACTGTGGTTGGGCAACTGGGTGTGGGCAACGTGGTGTGGGCAACTGTGGTGTGGGCAACTGCTGTGGGAACTGTGGTGGGCAACTGTTGGGCAACTGTGGTGTGCCTGTTGGGGGGCAACTGTTGGTGGGCAACGCGGTGTGGGCAACTGGGTGTGGAACTGTGGTGTGGCAACTGCTGTGTGGGCAACTGTGGTGTGGAACTGTGGTGGGCAACTGTGTGGGCAACTGTGGTGGCAACTGGGTGGCACTGTGGGCAACTGTGGTGTGGCAACTGTGGTGGCAACTGTGTGGCAACTGTGGTGTGGCAGGGGCAACTGTGTGGGAACTGGTGGGCACTGTGGTGGCAACTGGGTGGGCACTGCTGGTGGGCAACTGTTGGTGTGGGCACTGTGTGGGCAACTGCTTGTGGGAACTGTGGTGGGCAATGTTGGTGTGGGCAACTGTGGTGGGCAACTGCTGGTGTGCAACTGGGTGTGGCAAGGGTGTGGACTGCTGGTGGAACTGTGGTGTGGCACGCTGGTGGGCAACTGTGGTGGGCAACTGCTGTGTGACTGCTGGTGTGGGCATGTGTGGCAACTGCTGGTGTGGGAATGGTGGCAACTGCTGGTGTGGGCAACTGTGGTGGGCAACTGCGGTGTGGCAACTGGGTGTGGGCAACTGTGGTGGAACGCGTGTGGGCAACTGTGTGGGCAACTGCTGGTGTGGGCAACTGTGGTGTGGCAACTGTGGTGGGAACTGCTGGTGGCAACTGTGGTGTGGGCAACTGCTGGTGTGGCAACTGCTGGTGTGGGCAACTGCTGGTGGGCAACTGTGGTTGGGCAACTGCTGGTGTGGGCAACTGCTGGTGTGGGCAACTGCTGGTGTGGGCAACTGCTGGTGTGGGCAACTGCTGGTGTGGGCAACTGCTGGTGTGGGCAACTGCTGGTGTGGGCAACTGCTGGTGTGGGCAACTGCTGGTGTGGGCAACTGCTGGTGTGGGCAACTGCTGGTGTGGGCAACTGTGGTGTGGGCAACTGTGGTGTGGGCAACTGTGTGGCAACTGCTGGTGTGGGCAACTGCTGGTGTGGGCAACTGTGGTGTGGGCAACTGCTGGTGGGGCAACTGCTGGTGTGGGCAACTGCTGGTGTGGGCAACTGTTGGTGTGGGCAACTGTGGTGTGGGCAACTGTGGTGTGGGCAACTGCTGGTGTGGGCAACTGCTGGTGTGGGCAACTGTGGTGTGGCAACTGTGGTGTGGGCAACTGCTGGTGTGGCAACTGTTGGTGTGGGCAACTGTTGGTGGGCAACTGCTGGTGTGGCAACTGTGGTGTGGGCAACTGCTGGTGTGGGCAACTGTTGGTGTGGGCAACTGCTGGTGTGGGCAACTGTTGGTGTAGGCAACTGTTGGTGTGGGCAACTGTTGGTGTGGGCAACTGTTGGTGTGGGCAACTGCTGGTGTGGGCAACTGCAGGTGTGGGCAACTGGTGTGGGCAACTGTTGGTGTGGGCAACTGCTGGTGTGGGCAACTGTTGGTGTGGGCAACTGTTAGTGTGGGCAACTGTTGGTGTGGGCAACTGTTGGTGTTGGCAACTGTTGGTGTGGGCAACTGCTGGTGTGGGCAACTGCTGGTGTGGGCAACTGCTTTTGTGGGCAACTGTTGGTGTGGGCAACTGTTGGTGTGGGCAACTGCTGGTGTGGGCAACTGCAGGTGTGGGCAACTGTTGGTGTGGGCAACTGTTGGTGTGGGCAACTGCTGGTGTGGGCAACTGTTGGTGTGGGCAACTGTTGGTGTGGGCAACTGCTGGTGTGGGCAACTGTTGGTGTGGGAAACTGCTGGTGTGGGCAACTGCAGGTGTGGGCAACTGCTGGTGTGGGCAACTGCTGGTGTGGGCAACATTTGGTGTGGGCAACTGCTGGTGTGGGCAACTGTTGGTGTGGGCAACTGCTGGTGTGTGCAACTGCTGGTGTGGGCAACTGCTGGTGTGGGCAACTGTTGGTGTGGGCAACTGCTGGTGTGGGCAACTGCTGGTGTGAGCAACTGCTGGTGTGGGCAACTGTTGGCGTGGGCAACTGCTGGTGTGGGCAACTGTTGGTGTGGGCAACTGTTGGTGTGGGAAACTGTTGGTGTGGGCAACTGTTTGTGTGGGCAACTGTTGGTGTGGGCAACTGCTGGTGTGGGCAATTGTTGGTGTGGGCAACTGTTGGTGTGGGCAACTGTTGGTGTGGGCAACTGCTGGTGTGGGCAACTGCTGGTGTGGGCAACTGTTGTTGTGGGCAACTGTTGGTGTGGGCAACTGCTGGTGTGGGCAACTGCTGGTGTGGGCAACTGCTGGTGTGGGCAACTGTTGGTGTGGGCAACTGTTGGTGTGTGCAACTGCTGGTGTGGGCAACTGCTGGTGTGGGCAACTGCAGGTATGTGCAATTGCTGGTGTGTACTGGCTTAATACCTCTGGTGTCCAGGGAGGGGGGTGGCTACATGGCTTGACTTTCTGAGGGGTTATCCTGGGTTATCCAGTGTTAATAACCATATGAGGCTTATCCTGGGTTATCTGAGTGGTTATCCTGGGTTATCCAGTGTTAATAACAATATGAGGCTTATCCTGGGTTATCTGAGGGGTTATCCTGGGTTATCCAGTGTTAATAACAATATGAGGCTTATCCTGGGTTATCTGAGGGGTTATCCTGGGTTATCCAGTGTTAATAACCTTATGAGGCTTATCATGGATTATCTGAGGGGTTATCCTGGGTTATCCAGTGTTAATAACATATGAGGCTTATCCTGGGTTATCTGAGGTTATCCTGGGTTATCCAGTGTAATAACCATATGAGGCTTATCCTGGGTTATCTGAGGGGTTATCCTGGGTTATCCAGTGTTAATAACCATATGAGGCTTATCCTGGGTTATCTGACGGGTTATCCTGGGTTATCCAGTGTTAATAACCATATGAGGCTTATCCTGGGTTATCTGACGGGTTATCCTGGGTTATTTACACACACAAGTGTATCAAACCTGGCAAGACAGTACACGAGGCTACAGTGAAGGCTTGATCCACCGTCCGGAAACTGTCAGACAGACAGGGAACTCTGACCTTGAGTTCTGCCAGTACAACACCGGCCTTGGACCACACCTGTGCTCACACCTGTGCTCACACCTGCCCTCATACCTGTTGTTAACGAACACAATACGCGCACAGACGGAGGATCGAGCCTGCAGAGCTCTTTGTCGTTACTACTGAGGTAATGTCCGTGTGCGTGTGGTACTTGGCGTTATGTACGCATGTGCTGGGTGTACACATGTGTGTGAACCTATGTGCTGGGTGCACACATGTGTGAGCCTATGTGGTTGGTGTACATATGTGCACTTATCTGATGGGTGTACACATGTTTAAACAGTAAACAGGTAAATAAGTGAGGAAGAAAAACGATAAACAGATAAAGAATAAACAGAGGCAAACAGTAAACAGATATAGAATAAACAGAAGCAAACATTAAGAAGATAAAAAATAAACAAAGGCAAACAGTTAACAAGTAAATAATAGGAAACAGTAAACAGGTAGGAATAAACAGAACAGTAAACAGGTAGGGAATAAACAGAACAGTAAACAGGTAGGGAATAAACAGAACAGTAAACAGGTAGAGAATGAACAGAGATAAGCAGTAAACAGATAAAAAATAGAAAAAAGGCAATCAGGTTAAGAATAAACAGAGATAAAGAGTAAACAAACAGGTGAGGATCATTATAAACAGGAAGAGAGAGAGAGAAGAGAGAGAAGAGAGAGAGAAAGGAGAGAGAGAGAGAAAGAGAAAGAGAGAGAGAAAACATTTTCATGGTGTTATTTACATTCTGACAATGAATAGTGACTCTCTTTCTCTGTCCCTCCCACAACACCAGCTGTTTCTTCAGCACCTGGTGGTCCTCACTAAGGTCGACATTCCCCCGCAACAACATACAATAATCGACCTTAAAGTTGGCCTGACCTGGTGTCAGCTGACGCAGGGGTAACTACGCTACTCCACATTGATGTTACATCATCCATGTCAAATTCCCTTATGCTAATCACTTGTTTAGCCTCCACGTTCGCCACCCAAGCGTTAGATAACTTGGAAACCTAACTAGAGAGGTTTCTAAATGCTGTCTTTGTCTAAAGTGAAAGGGGTGAGTGATTTCTAATAGAGTTTAGTGTCAAAAACAACAATTTAGATTTAGTCATCGAATCAGAGGTAGATTTTGCGTCTAAATTCTCCACACACTTTTAGAAAATTTAGAAACCTAGCTAGAGAGATTTCTAAATGACGTGTTTGTCTAAAACGAGAGGGGTGAAGGGGGTGTCAGGTTATCATTCCCTCAGTCTGGAGTGTCAGGTTATTAGTCCTTCAGTCTGGAGTGTCAGGTTATCAGTCCCTCATTCTGGAGTGTCAGGTTATCAGTCCCTCAGGCTGGAGTGTGAGGTTATCAGTCCCTCAGTCTGGAGTGGGAGGTTATCAGTCCCTCAGTCTGGAGTGTCAGGTTATCAGTCCCTCATTCTGGATTGTGAGGTTTGCAGTCCCTCAGTCTGGAGTGTGAGGTTATCAGTCCCTCATTCTGGAGTGTGAGGTTATCAGTCCCTCAGTCTGGAGTGTGAGGTTATCAGTCCCTCAGGCTGGAGTGTGAGGTTTTCAGTCCATCATTCTGGAGTGTGAGGTTATCAGTCCCTCAGTCTGGAGTGTCAGGTTATCAGTCCCTCATTCTTGAGTGTGAGGTTATCAGTCCCTCAATCTGGAGTGTGAGGTTATCAGTTCCTCAGTCTGGAGTGTGAGGTTATCAGTCCCTCAGGCTGGAGTGTGAGGTTATCAGTCCCTCAGGTTGGAGTATGAGGTTATCAGTCCCTCAGTCTGGAGTGTCAGGTTATCTGTCCCTCAGTCTGGAGTGTGAGGTTATTAGTCCCTCAGGCTGGAGTGTGAGGTTATCAGTCCCTCAGTCTGGAGTGTCAGGTTATCAGTCCCTCAGTCTGGAGTGTGAGGTTATCAGTCCCTCAGTCTGGAGTGTGAGGTTATCAGTCCCTCAGTCTGGAGTGCCAGGTTATCAGTCCCTCAGCCTGGAGTGTGAGGTTATCAGTCCCTCAGTCTGGAGTGTGAGGTTATCAGTCCTCAGCTGGAGTTGAGGTTATCAGTCCCTCAGTCTGGGTGTGAGGTTATCAGTCCCTCAGCCTGGAGTGTGAGGTTATCAGTCCTCAGTCTGGAGTGTGAGGTTATCGTCCTCAGTCTGGGTGTAGGTTATCAGTCCCTCAGCTGGGTACAGTCCCAGTTGGAGTGTGAGGTTATCAGTCCCTCAGCTGGAGTGTGAGGTTATCAGTCCTCAGTCTGGAGTGTCAGGTTATCAGTCCCTCAGTCTGGAGTGTCAGGTTATCAGTCCCTCAGTCTGGAGTGTGAGGTTATCAGTCCCTCAGTCTGGAGTGTGAGGTTATCAGTCCCTCAGGCTGGAGTGTGAGGTTATCAGTCCCTCAGTCTGGAGTGTGAGGTTATCAGTCCCTCAGGCTGGAGTGTGAGGTTATCAGTCCCTCAGGCTGGAGTGTCAGGTTATCAGTCCCTCAGTCTGGAGTGTGAGGTTATCAGTCCCTCAGTCTGGAGTGTCAGGTTATCAGTCCCTCAGTCTGGAGTGTCAGGTTATCAGTCCCTCAGTCTGGAGTGTAGGTTATCAGTCCCTCAGGTCTGGAGTGTGAGGTTATCAGTCCCTCAGTCTGAGGTGAGGTTATCAGTCCCTCAGCTGGAGTGTGAGGTTATCAGTCCCTCAGTCTGGAGTGTGAGGTTATCAGTCCCTCAGGTGGAGTGTGAGGTTATCAGTCCCTCAGTCTGGAGTGTGAGGTTATCAGTCCCTCAGGCTGGAGTGTGAGGTTATCAGTCCCTCAGTCTGGAGTGTGAGGTTATCAGTCCCTCAGTCTGGAGTGTGAGGTTATCAGTCCCTCAGGCTGGAGTGTGAGGTTATCAGTCCCTCAGTCTGGAGTGTGAGGTTATCAGTCCCTCAGCTGGAGTGTGCAGGTTATCAGTCCCTCAGTCTGGTGGAGGTTATCAGTCCTCAGGGAGTTGAGGTTATCAGTCCCTCAGTCTGGAGTGTCAGGTTATCAGTCCCTCAGTCTGGAGTGTGAGGTTATCAGTCCCTCAGTCTGGAGTGTGAGGTTATCAGTCCCTCAGTCTGGAGTGTGAGGTTATCAGTCCCTCAGTCTGGAGTGCCAGGTTATCAGTCCCTCAGTCTGGAGTGTGAGGTTATCAGTCCCTCAGTCTGGAGTGTGAGGTTATCAGTCCTCAGTCTGGAGTGTAGGTTATCAGTCCCTCAGTCTGGAGTGTGAGGTTATCAGTCCCTCAGGCTGGAGTGTGAGGTTATCAGTCCCTCAGTCTGGAGTGTGAGGTTATCAGTCCCTCAGTCTGGAGTGTGAGGTTATCAGTCCCTCAGGTGGAGTGTGAGGTTATCAGTCCCTCAGGCTGGAGTGTAGGTTATCAGTCCTCAGTCTGGAGTGTGAGGTTATCAGTCCTCAGTCTGGAGTGTAGGTTATCAGTCCCTCAGGTTGGAGTGTCGAGGTTATCAGTCCCTCAGTCTGGAGTGTGAGGTTATCAGTCTCTCAGTCTGCAGTGTGAGGTTATCAGTCCCTCAGGGTGGAGTGTGAGGTTATCAGTCCCTCAGTCTGGAGTGTGAGGTTATCAGTCCTCAGTCTGGAGTGTGAGGTTATCAGTCCCTCAGGTCTGGAGTGTGAGGTTATCAGTCCCTCAGTCTGGAGTGAGGTTATCAGTCCCTCAGTCTGGAGTGTGAGGTTATCAGTCCTCAGTCTGGAGTGTGAGGTTATCAGTCCCTCAGGTCTGGAGTGTGAGGTTATCAGTCCCTCAGCTGGAGTGTGAGGTTATCAGTCCCTCAGTCTGGAGTGTGAGGTTATCAGTCCCTCAGTCTGGAGTGTGAGGTTATCAGTCCCTCAGTCTGGAGTGTAGGTTATCAGTCCCTCAGTCTGGAGTGTGAGGTTATCAGTCCCTCAGTCTGGAGTGTAGGTTATCAGTCCCTCAGTCTGGAGTGTGAGGTTATCAGTCCCTCAGGTCTGGAGTGTGAGGTTATCAGTCCCTCAGTCTGGAGTGTAGGTTATCAGTCCCTCAGTCTGGAGTGCAGGTTATCAGTCCCTCAGCTGGAGTGAGGTTATCAGTCCCTCAGTCTGGAGTGTCAGGTTATCAGTCCCTCAGTCTGGAGTGCCAGGTTATCAGTCCCTCAGTCTGGAGTGCCAGGTTATCAGTCCCTCAGTCTGGAGTGTCAGGTTATCAGTCCCTCAGCTGGGTGCAGGTTATCAGTCCCTCAGTCTGAGTGTCAGGTTATCAGTCCCTCAGGCTGGAGTGTCAGGTTATCAGTCCCTCAGTCTGGAGTGTCAGGTTATCAGTCCCTCAGTCTGGAGTGTCAGGTTATCAGTCCCTCAGTCTGGAGTGTCAGGTTATCAGTCCCTCAGGCTGGAGTGTCAGGTTATCAGTCCCTCAGTCTGGAGTGCAGGTTATCAGTCCCTCAGCCTGGAGTGTCAGGTTATCAGTCCCTCAGGCTGGAGTGTCAGGTTATCAGTCCCTCAGTCTGGAGTGTCAGGTTATCAGTCCCTCAGTCTGGAGTGTCAGGTTATCAGTCCCTCAGTCTGGAGTGGTCAGTGCTATGCATATCAGTCCCTCAGTCTGGAGTGTCAGGTTATCAGTCCCTCAGTCTGGAGTGTCAGGTTATTAGTCCCTCAATCTGGAGTGTCAGGTTATCAGTCCCTCAGGCTGGAGTGTCAGGTTATCAGTCCCTCAGGCTGGAGTGTCAGGTTATCAGTCCCTCAGCCTGGAGTGCCAGGTTATCAGTCCCTCAGCCTGGAGTGCCAGGTTATCAGTCCCTCAGCCTGGAGTGCCAGGTTATCAGTCCCTCAGCTTGGAGTGTCAGGTTATCAATCCCTCAGCTTGGAGTGCCAGGTTATCAGTCCCTCAGGCTGGAGTGTCAGGTTATCAGTCCCTCAGCCTGGAGTGCCAGGTTATCAATCCCTCAGGCTGGAGTGCCAGGTTATCAGTCCCTCAGGCTGGAGTGTCAGGTTATCAGTCCCTCAGTCTGGGGTGCCAGGTTATCAGTCCTCAGGCTGGAGTGTCAGGTTATCAGTCCCTCAGCCTGGAGTGCCAGGTTATCAATCCCTCAGGCTGGAGTGCCAGGTTATCAATCCCTCAGGCTGGAGTGCCAGGTTATCAGTCCCTCAGGCTGGAGTGTCAGGTTATCAGTCCCTCAGTCTGGGGTGCCAGGTTATTAGTCCCTCAGGCTGGAGTGTCAGGTTATCAGTCCCTCAGTCTGGGGTGCCAGGTTATCAGTCCCTCAGGCTGGAGTGTCAGGTTATCAATCCCTCAGTCTGGGGTGCCAGGTTATCAGTCCCTCAGCCTGGAGTGTCAGGTTATCAGTCCCTCAGTCTGGAGTGTCAGGTTATTAGTCTATCAGTCTGGAGTGTCAGGTTATCAGTCTATCAGTCTGGAGTGCCAGGTTATCAATCCCTCAGGCTGGAGTGCCAGGTTATCAGTCCCTCAGGCTGGAGTGTCAGGTTATCAGTCCCTCAGTCTGAGGTGTCAGGGTATCAGTCCCTCAGTCTGGAGTGTCAGGTTATCAGTCCCTCAGTCCTTAGTGTCAGGTTATCAGTCCCTCAGTCTGGAGTGTCAGGTTATCAGTCCCTCAGTCTGGAGTGTCAGGTTATCAGTCCCTCAGTCTGGGGTGTCAGGTTATCAGTCCCTCAGTCTGGGGTGTCAGGTTATCAGTCCCTCAGCTTGGAGTGTCAGGTTATCAGTCCCTCAGTCTGGAGTGTCAGGTTATCAGTCCCTCAGTCTGGGGTGTCAGGTTATCAGTCCCTCAGCTTGGAGTGTCAGGTTATCAATCCCTCAGCTTGGAGTGCCAGGTTATCAGTCCCTCAGGCTGGAGTGTCAGGTTATCAGTCTATCAGTCTGGAGTGTCAGGTTATCAGTCTATCAGTCTGGAGTGTCAGGTTATCAGTCTATCAGTCTGGAGTGCCAGGTTATCAATCCCTCAGGCTGGAGTGCCAGGTTATCAGTCCCTCAGGCTGGAGTGTCAGGTTATCAGTCCCTCAGTCTGGGGTGTCAGGTTATCAGTCCCTCAGTCTGGAGTGCCAGGTTATCAATCCCTCAGGCTGGAGTGCCAGGTTATCAGTCCCTCAGGCTGGAGTGTCAGGTTATCAGTCCCTCAGTCTGGAGTGTCAGGTTATCAGTCCCTCAGTCTGGAGTGTCAGGTTATCAGTCCCTCAGTCTGGAGTGTCAGGTTATCAGTCCCTCAGGCTGGAGTGTCAGGTCATCAGTCCCTCAGTCTGGAGTGTCAGGTTATCAGTCCCTCAGTCTGGAGTGTCAGGTTATCAGTCCCTCAGTCTGGAGTGTCAGGTTATCAGTCCCTCAGGCTGGAGTGTCAGGTTATCAGTCCCTCAGTCTGGAGTGTCAGGTTATCAGTCCCTCAGTCTGGGGTGTCAGGTTATCAGTCCCTCAGTCTGGAGTGTCAGGTTATCAGTCTATCAGTCTGATAGACTGACTGGATTTCCTTCTATGTCAAAACTCTCTATTTAAGTAACTTACTTTACATCCAAATTCCTCTAATGTGCCTTAGACAACTTAGAAAAATAGCTAGCAAGGTTTCTCAAAGTTATATTTGTAAATAAATAAGAGGGGTAAGTTTTTTGATAGTTGTTACTGGGTCAAAATTGTTGTTACTGGGTCAAAATTGTTGTTACTGGGTCAAAATTGTTGTTACTGGGTCAAAATTGTTGTTACTTGGTCAAAATTGTTGTTACTGGGTCGAAATTGTTGTTACTGGGTCAAAATTGTTTTTACTGGGTCAAAATTGTTGTTACTGGGTCAACTGTGTGTAAGATTGTATTTTAGATCCATAAGGGTGATTTTGGGGTCGATCAGCTTGCAGATATCGACCTTATGATCTACCACATGTCTCTAAGGGTGATTTTCGAATCAGTGAATGGAAAATATCGACCTTAGAGACACTCATTTCCCATAAGGGTGATTCTGGAGTTGATTAATGGGGAAATATGGACCTAATGGAGCAGCAGGCACCGTCATTGGCCCGGGAGAATAGACCTATTGTTGTCATACCATGGATAGATTGTCGTCTATCTGACCATTATTACGGTGGTGGGGAGCGCTACACCCGCAGGGGCAACCAGTGGGGGGTGAGGTAATCAGGTCTGATGCGAGGAAGATGAAGTGGATGTATGTTATAACTACTTGGACCAGGAAAATAACAATAACAGCGATAATAACAATAACAACAACAACAATAACAATAACAACAACTACAATAATAACAACAATAATAATATCAACAACAATAAGAATACCAATGACAACAATAACATCAATAACAACAATAACATCAATAACATCAATAACAACAATAACATCAATAACAACAATAACATCAATAATAACAATAACAATAACATCAATAACAACAATAACATCAATACCAACAATAACATAAATAACAACAATAACAACAATAACATCAATGACAACAATAACAACAATAACATCAATAACAACAATAACAACAATAATATCAATAACAACAATAACATCAATAACAATAACATCAATAACAACAATAACATCAATAACAACAATAACATCAATAACGTCAATAACAATAACATCAATAACAACAATAAAAACTAACAACAATAACATCAATAACAAAAATAACAATAACATCAATAACAACAATGACATCAACAACAACAATAACTAAATAACAATAACAAAAACAAAAAGAACAGCAACAATAAAATAACAAAAAAACACTAAAAGAAGAACAACCAAAGAAAAACAGAAAAACAAGAAAATAACAAGAACAGAAACAACAGAGACTGTTACTTCCTGTTTTTATGTTCTTCGTCATTTACGACTACCGTTATGGCCTCTCCTGTTGTCTTCCGTTACTGGCCTCTCCTGTTGTCCTCCGTTACTGGCCTCTCCTGTTGTCCTCCGTTACCTGTTTTCCTCCTGCTAGCTTCCTGTTGTCATTTATCTGTTATCTTCCTGTTATCCTCTTTTATCTCTTATCTTCCAGTTATCCTCTTTTCTCTGTTATCCTCCATTCTCTTTTATCTTCCTGTTATTCTCTTTCCTCTGTTATGTTCCTGTTATCCTCTTTTCTCTGTTTATTCTCTTTTCTGTTATCTTCATGTTATTCTCTTTCCTCTGTTATCCTCCTGTTATCCTCTATTTTCTGTTAGCCTCATGTTATCCTCTTTTCTCTGTTATCCTCCTGTTATTCTATTTTCTCCGTTATCCTCCTGTTATTCCATTTTCTGTTATCCTCCTATTATCCTCTATTCTCTGTTATCCTGTTTTCTCTGTTATTCTCCTGTTATCCTCTATTCTCTGTTATCTTCCTGTTATTCTATTTTCTCTGTTATCCTCCTGTTATCCTCCTCTTCCTTCTGACCTGTACTGAGTTATCCCAATCCCGGATATGGGATTAGCCAGCCCACTAATCCCAGCCCTGGGATACCGTGGATACTATGGGATACCAAGAACATCCTGGGGATACTACAAGATATCATAGGATACCCAGGTTATCCTATGATATCCTAGGATACCGGGAATACTGCGGGATACCGGGAATACTGGGGGATACCAAGAACATCCTGGGATACTAGAAGATATCAGAGGATTCCTGGGAGACCAGGAATACCCACTTATCATAGGATATTCTGGGATAGCAGGGATATCTGAGATATCCCGGAATACCCGTGGATTCTACTTACTTCAGGGATACTTTTGAATTCTAGGAGTACTAGGGATACTCTCTAACAGCAGAGATATCCGGGGAATACAAGGGATGTTCCAAGATAAACTGGATACCCTGGAATAAGAGGGATACCCTAAGATACCCTAGGATATCCAGGGATAGCCGCAGGATATCCAGGGATATCGGAGGACACCCAGGAATATCTTAAGATACCCAGGGATAACCTAGCATACCCAGAGTTACCCTAGGATACCTAGGGATACCTAAGGATACACAACGATAATCTAGCATGTCCAGGGATACCTTAGCATACTAAGGAATAACTTAAGATACCCAGGGATACCTTATGATACCCAGGCATAACATAGGACACTCAGGGATACCCCTAGCCTACCCAGGGGTACCCTTGTATATCCAGGTATACCCTAGGATACCTTAGGATACCCACACATATCCTAAGACATCCAGGGATACCTTAAGATACCAGGGGATACCTTAGGATACACAGGGATCTAGGACACCCAGGGATACCCTAGGATACCCAGGAATACCCTAGGATATCCTAGGACACACTGGGATACCCTAGGATACCCAGGGATACCCTAAGATACCTAGGGATACCAAGGCAATCGTGAGGAGAAAAACTATGTAAATTTAAATGAAATTTACAATAGTATGCCATTAAATTATTATTAATATTATTATTATTATTATTATTATTATTATTATTATTATTATTATTATTATTATTATTATTATTATTATTGTTGTTGTTCTTGTCATTTATATAAAATAATAAAAATATAATAATAATAATAATAATAATAATAATAATAATAATAATAATAATAATAATAATAATAATCTGTTAGTGCACGTGTTCTATCAACATGAAAGCAGTGAAGACAGCAGTGAAGGCTGATGCCTTCACTGCTGCCTTCACTGCTGCATTCACGGCTGCCTTCACTACTGCCTTCACTGCTTTCATGTTGATAGAACAAGTGCACTAACAGATTATTAGGCAGCAGTGTAGGCTAGAGTGAAGGCAGCAGTGAAGGCAGCAGTGAATGCAGCAGTGAAAGCAGCAGTGAAGGCAGCAGTGAAGGTAGCAATGAAGGCAGCAGTGAAGGCAGCAGTGAAGGCAGCAGTGAAGGCAGCAGTGAAGGCAGCAGTGAAGGCAGCAATGAAGGCAGCAGTGAAGGCAGCAGTAAAGGCATCAGTGAAGGCAGCAGTGAAGGCAGCAATGAAGGCAGCAGTGAAGGCATCAGTGAAGGCAGCAGTGAAGGCATCAGTGAAGGCAGCAGTGAAGGCATCAGTGAAGGCAGCAGTGAAGGCAGCAATGAAGGCAGCAATGAAGGCAGCAGTGAAGACAGCAGTAAAGACAGCAGTTAAGGCAGCAGTGAAAGCAGCAATGAAGGCAGCAGTGAAGGCCGCAGTAAAGGCAGCAGTGAAGGCAGCAGTGAAGGCAGCAGTGAAGGCACAAGTGAAGGCAGCAGTGAAGGCAGCAGTGAAAACAGCAGTGAAGGCAGCAGTGAAGGCAGCAGTGAAGGCAGCAGTGAAGGAAACAGTCAAGGCAGCAGTGAAGGCAGCAGTGAAGGCAGCAATGAAGGCAGCAATGAAGGCAGCAGTAAAGGCATCAGTGAAGGAAGCAGTGAAGGCAGCAATGAAGGCAGCAATGAAGGCAGCAGTGAAGGCAGCAGTAAAGGCAGCAGTGAAGGCAGCAATGAAGGCAGCAGTGAAGGCAGCAGTGAAGGCAGCAGTGAAAACAGCAGTGAAGGCAGCAGTGAAGGAAGCAGTGAAGTCAGCAGTGAAGGCAGCAGTGAAGGCAGCAGTGAAGGCAGCAGTGAAGGCAGCAGTGAAGGCAGCAATGAAGGCAGCAGTAAAGGCAGCAGTGAAGGAAGCAGTGAAGGCAGCAATGAAGGCAGCAATGAAGGCAGCAGTGAAGGCAGCAGTGAAGGCAGCAGTGAAGGCAGCAATGAAAGCATCAGTGAAGGCAGCAGCAAAGGCAGCAGTGAAGGCAGCAGTGAAAGCAGCAGTGAAGGCAGCAGTGAAGGAAGCAGTGAAGGCAGCAATGAAGGCAGCAGTAAAGGCAGCAGTGAAGGCAGCAGTGAAAGCAGCAATGAAGGCAGCAGAAAAGGCAGCAGTAAAGGCAGCAGTGAAGGCAGCAGTGAAGGCAGCAGTGAAGGCAGCAGTGAATGCAGTAGTGAAGGCAGTAGTTAAGCCCGCAGTGAAGGCAGCAGTGAAGGCAGCAGTGAAGGCAGCAGTGAAGGTAGCAGTGAAGGCAGCAGTGTGACAGGGTAATAATTAATATAACTAGAGTGACAAAAGTTTAATATCCTGTGTGTGTGTGTGTGTGTGTGTGTGTGTGTGTGTGTGTGTGTGTGTTGTGTGTGTGTGTACTCACCTAATTGTACTCACCTAATTGTGGTTGCAGGGGTCGAGACTCAGCTCCTGGCCCCGCCTCTTCGCTGTCTGCTACTGGGTCTCTGCTCTCCCTGCTCCATGAGCTTTATCATACCTTGTCTTAAAACTATGTATGGTTCCTGCCTCCACTATATCATTCTCTAGTCCATTCCACTTCCTGACTACTCTGTGGCTGAAGAAATGTTTCCTGACATCCCTTTGACTCATCTGAGTCTTCAGCTTCCAGTTGTGTCCCCTTGTTTCTGTGTTCCCTCTCTGGAACATCCTGTCACTGTCTACCTTGTCAATTCCCCGCAGTATTTTGTATGTCGTTATCATGTCTCCTCTGACCCTTCTTTCCTCCAGTGTTGTTAGTCCTATTTCCCTCAGCCTTTCTTCATAAGACAGACCCGGAGTTGTGGAACTAACCTTGTCGCAAACCTTTGCACTTTCTCTAGTTTCTGACGTGCTTGACCAGGTGTGGGTTCCAGACTGGTGCTGCATACTCTAGTATGGGCCTGACGTATACGGTATACAGTGTCTTGAACGATTCCTTGTTAAGGTAACGGAACGCTAATCTTAAGTCTGCCAGTCGCCCATATGCTGCCGCGGTTATCTGTTTGATGTGTGCTTCCGGAGACGTGCTTG
>WNWK01014122.1:5000-7500 GCA_009830355.1 Cherax destructor | reverse complement strand
AGGAAAGGAGGAAGGAAGAAGTGATAGGAAGAGTGATGGAAGGAAGAGTGATGGAAGGAAGAGTAGGAAGGAGTGATGGAAGGAAGAGTGATGGAAGGAAGGAAGAGTGATGGAAGGAGGAAGAGTGATGGAGGAAGGAAGAGTGATGGAAGGAAGAGTGATGGAAGGAAGAGTGATGGAAGGAAGAGTGATGGAAGGAAGGAAGAGTGATGGAAGGAAGGAAGAGTGATGGAAGGAAGGAAGAGTGATGGAAGGAAGAGTGATGGAAGGAAGAGTGATGGAAGGAAGAGTGATGGAAGGAAGAGTGATGGAAGGAAGGAAGAGTGATGGAAGGAAGGAAGAGTGATGGAAGGAAGGAAAGAGTGATGGAGGAAGGAAGAGTGATGGAAGGAAGAAGAGATGAAGGAAGGAAGAGTGATGGAAGGAAGAGTGATGGAAGGAAGGAAGAGTGATGGAAGGAAGAGTGATGGAAGGAAGGAAGATGATGGAAGGAAGAGTGATGGAAGGAAGAGTGATGGAAGGAAGAGTGATGGAAGGAAGAGTGATGGAAGGAAAGATGGAAGGAAGAGTGATGGAAGGAAGATGATGGAAGGAAGAGTGATGGAAGGAAGATGATGGAAGAAGATGATGGAAGGAAGAGGATGGAAGGAAGAATGATGGAAGGAAGAGTGATGGAAGGAAGAGTGATGGAAGGAAGAGTGATGGAAGGAAGAGTGATGGAAGGAATGAAGAAGTGATGGAAGGAAGGAAGAGTGATGGAAGGAAGAATGATGGAAGGCAGAGTGATGGAAGGCAGAGTGATGGAAGGAAGAGTGATGGAAGGAAGAGTGATGGAAGGAAGAATGATGGAAGGAAGAGTGATGGAAGGAAGAATGATGGAAGGCAGAGTGATGGAAGGAAGAGTGATGGAAGGAAGAGTGATGGAAGGAAGAGTGATGGAAGGAAGAATGATGGAAGGAAGAGTGATGGAAGGAAGAATGATGGAAGGCAGAGTGATGGAAGGAAGAATGATGGAAGGCAGAGTGATGGAAGGCAGAGTGATGGAAGGAAGAGTGATGGAAGGAAGAGTGATGGAAGGAAGAGTGATGGAAGGAAGAGTGATGGAAGGCAGAGTGATGGAAGGAAGAGTGATGGAAGGAAGAGTGATGGAAGGCAGAGTGATGGAAGGAAGAGTGATGGAAGGCAGAGTGATGGAAGGCAGAGTGATGGAAGGAAGGAAGATGGAAACCAAACATTAAATGAAACAATTGTTTACATTTATAGTTTGATAGTACATAATAGTACATAATAGTACATAATAGTACATAATAGTACATAATAGTACATAGTAGTACATAATAGTACATAGTACTACATAATAGTACATAGTATAAAATAGATAGACATAGATATAGCATAAAGTACATAGTAGACATAATAGACATAGTAGAATAATAGACATAGTACTACATAATAGTACATAGTATTACATAATAGTACATAGTACTACATAATAGTACATAGTAGTACATAATAGTACATAGTAGTACATGATAGTACATAGTAGTACATGATAGTACATAGTAGTACATGATAGTACATAGTACATAATAGTACATAGTACTACATGATAATACATAGAAATACATGATAGTACATAATAGTACATAATAGTCATAGTACTACATAATAGTACATAATAATACATAGTAGTACATAATAGTACATAGTAGTACATGATAGTACATAGAAATACATGATAGTACATAGTAGTACATGATAGTACATAGTAGTACATGATAGTACATAGTAGTACATGATAGTACATAGTACATAATAGTACATAGTACTACATGATAATACATAGAAATACATGATAGTACATAATAGTACATAATAGTACATAGTACTACATAATAGTACATAATAATATATAGTAGTACATGATAGTACATAGTAGTACATGATAGTACATAGTAGTACATGATAGTACATAGTACATAATAGTACATAGTACTACATGATAATACATAGAAATACATGATAGTACATAATAGTACATAATAGTACATAGTACTACATAATAGTACATAATAATACATAGTAGTACATGATAGTACATAGTAGTACATGATAGTACATAGTAAATACATGATAGTACATAGTAGTACATGATAGTACATAGTAGTACATGATAGTACATAGTACATAATAGTACATAGTACTACATGATAATACATAGAAATACATGATAGTACATAATAGTACATAGTACTACATAATAGTACATAATAATACATAGTAGTACATAATAGTACATAGTAGTACATGATAGTACATATAAATACATGATAGTACATAGTAGTACATGATAGTACAAAGTAGTACATAGTAGTACATGATAGTACATAGAAGTACATAATAGTACATAGTAGTACATGATAGTACATTGTACATAATAGTACATAGTAGTACATGATAGTACATAGTAGTACATGATAATACATAGTAGTACATGATA